>LNAC01001777.1:2807-98032 GCA_002007465.1 Ailurus styani
CTCCCGTCTCCTGGTCTCCAGCTGCGCTCCGAGCTCACCTGGCCTGTGACCCAGCGTCTCTGTCTCTGGCGCAGCCCCGTTTAGAATCTCCGAACCCGGCAGATTCCTGCAGCCGCTCCCGCGCCGCTGCTCCCGGAGGAGGAAGGTGAGTCTCTCCGGGTCTGCCGCCCGTGGGGTCCCTGCTCACAGATCAGTGGCCCGGCTGGGCTTCAGATCACAGCCCAAGGTAACCCAGAGCTGAGAGACACCTCAGCTCAGCTCCGTCTCTCCTGCCGGCTTCTCTCTCAGACCTGGGAGCTCGGTCACGCTTAGACACCCCTGGTCTTTTTGTGTCCCCGTGGGTCCTGAGACCACACTGTACCTGCAGGGGTTTCACCCCCCGCTTGGTCTCTGGGGCGACGTCCCTCAGTGGAGCTGACTTCTAACAGTTCCGAGTCTGTGCTCCGCTGCTCGCCCCCTTGCCAGCAGCCGGCCCCTCCCCCCGGGGTCTATCTTCCTGTCGCCGCAGATTCACTTCTCCGCACGTCCTACCTTCCAGAAAGTGGTCAATTTTCTGTTCCTAGAATTGCTGCTCTTCTTCTCTTCGGTCTCCGGTGGAATTTGTAGGTGTTCAGAATAGTTTGATAGCTCTCTGGGTGAATTCCTGGGACCTGATGATAATCGGTCTCCTACTCCTCCGCCATCTTGCCGCTCTCCTCTGTATTGAAGTCTTTTTTATGTGATTCATATAGTATCTCTGGCTTTCATATGCTTTTTGTTTGAATGGAATGTACCTTCTTCCATTCTTTTCCTTTTATTTATCTGTGTTTTTATATTTAAAATATTTCCCTTGTGGGTGAAATATAGTTGGGTTTTACGTGTTTTATCTATTTTGATTATCTCTGACTTTTAACTAGAACACACTGTCTTAATATTAAATGCAAGTTGTTATCTTCCAGTTCTGTAGTTAAAAGTCCTTCATGAAACTCACTGGCTAAAATTAAGTTGTTGGCAGGGTTGTGTTTCTTTTGGGAGTCTATAAGGGAGATTCTATTTAACTTGCCTTTTCTCATTGCTAGAAGCTATCTAGATTTCTTAACTCTTAATGCTCTTCCATCTTCAAAACCAGCAACATAGCAACTCTCTGACCCAGCTTCCATAGTCACATATCATTCTCTGATCCTCTTCTTCCTCCCTCTTTCACTTTGAAGGAACCTGGTAAATTATAATGGGTCTACTCTGATAATCCAGGATCATCTCCTCATCATAAAGTCAGCTAGTTAGCAACTTCAATCTCAATTGCAATTTCATTTCCTCTTTTCCATGTAGACTCTTATATCTGCAAATTATAGAGATTTGGACTTGGACATCTTAGGAAAGGGGCCACTGAATAAATGCCTACTGCAGATCGTAAGGGGCAGAGCTTTCTGAGGCCTTAGGTCAGTTGGGATTAATGATCGCATAATCTACCCTTCTTTTTTACTATTAGTAAAAGTCTTGTAATGCAGTTAATTGCATCACGACATAATTATATCTTATTACAGTGGAGGGAAACTTGGCTTCAGATTATTCCACTAATTCAAAGAGGATGTCTTCACTGCTAAGAGAAACAATGAGCTATGTTCTTCACATTCCCACATTTATTGGACTTTTCTCTGGCATCCATCTCTACATCACTCTTAGCTAACAGAGGGAGCAATTAGGTAACACTAGCACCTTTTACCTATATTTATCAGTTCATAGAGAACTTACTGTTTTTTCTCCCTCAGAAAATTTCATTTTTTGTATTTTTTTCTACCATCTATGTCTCTGAAGAAAAACAAGACAATGGGAAAAAAGATTATAGTATGGAGAAATTTCTTCTAGATACTATCAAAATATAATTATCTTTAGATTGACATGTATGTATTAGGAAATTGTTTTAAGGATTTAAACTTTAACTTTTCACCCAAATACTCATTGATTGGCTTAGAATTTTGAGAGATTTGAGTTAGAAAATGTATAAAACCAAGCTGAAAAAAACTGTATGAAACCAAACTGTATAAAACAAAAAGCAACTAGGCCCTTTCTTTGGTTTAATTATTACTATTAATCATTGCTTCATTTAGCCTATTTTGTTATTATCAAATTGGGATTTCAAGTATAGAGCTTTTCATCTTTAACTTGATTCTACCTTCTGAGATTGAAAAAATTATATGCATGTGTGCATATGTGTGTATGCATACACAGATGTATATACTAAATAGAATACAAATACAAAATTTTCCACTTAGAGTCAATAATTCTCATATATTTAATAGATAAGATTTTTTCATTTGTGTTCTTAAAAATTTGGTATGTTGATTTTATATGGATATATTTTTAATTTAATTTTAATTTAATTAGATCATGTTTTATATCTCATTCTACATTTTCTTTTATCAGTCAACATCACATTTTTTTATAGATATTATTTATTTGACAGAAAGAGAGAGAAGACAAGAAGGGGGAGTGACAGGCAAAGGGAGAAACTGGCTCCTGGGAACCTGATGTGGAGCTTGATTACAGGACCCTAGGATCATGACCTGAGCCTAAGGCAGACACTTAATTGACTGAGCCACCCAGGTGCCCCTCAACATTACATTTTATTTTATTTTATTTTATTTTAAAGATTTTATTTATTTATTTGACACAGAGAGAGATTACAAGTAGGCAGAGAGGCAGGCAGAAAGACAGGGAGAGGAGGAAGCAGGCTCCCTGCTGAGCAGAGAGCCCAATGCAGGCCTCGATCCCAGGACCCTGAGATCATGACCTGAGCCGAAAGCAGAGTCTTTAATCCACTGAGCCACCCAGGCGCCCTCAACATTACATTTTAAAATGTTACATCCTTATTTTTTATTTTTATGATTACATTTAGTTCATTGACATGAACTGCTTCATAATTCTCCATGTTGCACCCATGACACATTACTTATATGGCCCTCTGATAATGGGGAGAAGATTGGTTGTCTCCAAATCCTTGACATCAAATGTGATGTAGCAGTGAACATTCCAGCGTGTGTCTCCTTAGGTACCTATTTGAGAATTTGTTTGAGTCTATATCCAGGAGCAGAATATATGAGTTACATGGTATGTACATTTTTGACTAAGTTCCCAAAGAGTGCTCTCCAGAATGGTCACACAAGACTGTGTTCCCAACAGCGGTGTATCATGTAGTCTACAGTTCTGCCAGCAAGTCATTAGTATAGGAAATTCCTAAACAAAAGGGAACTATTTAAACACAATGAGAATATATAAATCAGAAATACAGGTTGCATTCACTTTAGTTCACAAATCTTTTTTTTAAATTTGAAGCAATAAATACTTGAAAATGCCTTATAAAAGATAAGTTCAATAACTGCAAGTTAACCTATGAATTTTTATCAGTTCAAAATATATCATATATTCTAGATATTGTGGGGCAGATGTAATCATTTATGTTTCAAAGTCTGGTGTAGAGGAATGGGGAAATGTAAACAAGGTGACATAGAGAAGATCCTAGAGTTCTAGTACAGCAGTAAGAAATATTTTGACAGTAATGATTATTCAAAGTTATATATTTTTTATGGTGTTATGTTAGTCACCATAAAATACATCACTAGTTTTTGATGCAGTGTTCCAAGGTTCATTGTTTATGAACCACACCCAGTGCTCCATGCAATATGTGCCCTCCTTAATACCCACCACCAGGCTCAAAGTTATATTGTTAAACTGCATCACATTCTGTGAACCAAGTTGTCTTATCTTTGTCTTTAAAAAATTTTGTTTTATAACATAAAATATTATATTTATTACCATATTTGATAATTATTTTCTTTGCTCATCTCTTGGACAAGTTTAGGTTTGTATCAGTCTATAATTTATTCTTGGAAACTACCTAATGTGATCTGAAGGACTTTTTAAAAATTGAGACTATAATTCAAAATATGTTTTGATAAAAAATTAGAAAAATATTTAGTCTGTTAAGTGGTTTTTGAGGCAAACTGCACATTAGTGGATTGACTGAAAACATTGAATTATAAAGCAAGTAGACTTTGGCTTGATAACACTGGTTTTACTTTATTAATTGTGATTCTAAGAAAAATCAGCTCAGAAAAACTGGCTGTAAGATAAAAAGGTTTTGACTTTTCTTTTCTTTTTGTTTAATTAAAAGTTTCTTGAGTTAGTGTAAAATGGGGAAATCAGACATTATGACTACAATTGGCTAAGTCAGAAATGAGGATATGTTGTTCTTCCAAATTATTAAATCTCCTGAGAAGCACATCAATATGAAATACATGTGAATGAGGAAGAAAACAATATGTCATGAATATCTCATTGAATGTTTTGACTTTTAAGGAAATGGCTTACTGAGAAATGTAGAGCTACAACTGGAGACACTGCTCTGGCTCTGTGGTGTCAGGCAGGATTAAAGGCCCAGGGAGGTGGGGTATATATTTTTGAGACAAGATCTCAAGGAATGGAAATACCTCAAGATTATTATGTTTTATTTTCCCTAACATTCCCCCACAGGATATGACTCCACAGACTTGCCAACACTAATAACCCTTCTCTTCTGACCAGCACAATTATCCCCACTGAGTCTGCTCTATGAAAGGGTTCAAGAAATGGAAGCTAGATAGTGACCAACGAAGGCTGTGTTTGACTGGGAGGGAAGCAACTCTACCAACTAGTGCTTAATGATAGCCAGGGGATTTAGCATCTATGCAGTTTATATAGCCTCATGTTTTCAGCAAGGCCAAACAAATATTTTGTTTCATGAACAAACTTCTGAAGTTGTATATAACATTTTTGAAACCATCTTTTTCCCATTGAAGGACTCTATAACGTTCAATTTTAATAGTTCTCCTCAGTACAAAAAAAAAAGCAAAACTATAGGAAAACACTTACTCACTGTAATTTCTCAGAATCCTCCCTCTACTCCCCACACACTCACATGTACACAGTTATCCCCCAAGATGCTTCAACAATTGAGATCGTTTTATCACATTCTTACATTTTTTTGAATTCTTCACAAAAATGTTTCCTGATTAGTCTCAGACTTTAATAACATAGTATCCAATAAAGTATTATGCATCCCAGTGTTGTATATAATAGCAATACAGCATTAAAAAGACAATTTAATATATAATTAAAGAGCTATTTAAAATTTGTGACATTTCCTTATAAGGAATGATATGTAGTCATTAAGTATTTTTAAATGCTTAAATCACCATTCCTTATCTATCACTTTTAACATGGAATTTCGCAGTATGCTAGAAGTTATAAACAGTATAAACATATATGGTTATTTACTATGATTGTATATAAATATATTTCTATGCATAGATAAACCCTGCAAAATATGTAGCAAAAGTATTAACAGTGGTTATTTCTGGACTGACTATAAGATAAATTTTTTCTTTTCCCTTTAGACTTTCCAATATGTCTGAATCTCATGCTTTAATATTACTTTTATAATATGAAGAAAATTATTTTTAAAATGTTAAAATTAAAATTTTAGCTGAAATTCATCTTAAATGAAATTTAACACATAACTCCACAATGAGACCTGAGTAAGCAAAATATTAGACAAAATATACTCCAGCTCTTAGGATACTGAAAACCTTATTGTCTTCTCATCAACATACATGTTTTATTTATTCATATATTTATTTATTAGACATTTTGAAGCATATGTGAAAGCATTTAATACATGGTGACAATACACTGTAAATAAGACCAATTAGTCCCTCTTTTTTATTGTGCATTTTCTAAAGAAACTGGGACTTACACGGTGGAGGGGGAAGTTATCTCAACATTCATATTGTTGAACCTGATAACGATTACCTTTAAAGTATATCTAAAACATAATTGTGTGCATAACTTTTTGCTTTGTTTTGTTTCTTCCACTGTATAATTTGAAGGGTCTGTGGTTGCCTATCATTGCTTTTGCTGAATCTAACACTGTTTTAGTCAAATAGTGTTTTCTTAATACAAAGGGGTGCTGAATGAATAATTTTCAGCATATTTTTCCTATGTATTTCATAACTTCATAATGTCTGGAACCATCCCACTTCTAATATACATACTCCTTGTCAAAATTTCCAGAATTGGGGTAAAATTACATACAGTGAAATGCACAGTTCTTAAAGTATAATTGAAGTTTTGATAAATACATAAAATCATGTAACCACTACTCCAAACAAAATATAGAACATTTCCATCACCCCAGAAAGTTTCCTTGTGTTCCCTTCCAGTCATTCACATAGGCAATCTCTCTTCTGATTTCTATTATCCTACATTATATTATATATATTATATATTATTATAATCGGATTTGTATTCTTTTGTGTTTTGATCCTTGCATATGACATAATATTTTGAAAGTTACCCATGTTAACTCTTGCTGAACTAGTGTTCATTCTTTTTTATTGTTGAATAGGATTTTACTGTATGACCATACTTGACTCTGATTATTCCTTCGTTGATGAACATTTGTGTTGTTTTAAGGAGAAGGAACTTAAAATAAAGCTGTTGTCGGCATTCATGTACAAGTTTTATTTTTTAATGTATGTTTTCATTTTTCTTGGGTAACTATATAGCCAAGGGTTTTCTGAGAAGGTGCGTGTTTACCTTTTTAAGAAAATGGCAAACTATTTTCAAAAGTGGTTGTACATTTTTACTCTGGCATCTGCAATGTGCAAGAGTTCTAGTTTCTCTGCATTCTTGACAATACTTGGCAATGTCAGTCTTTTTAATTTTAATCATTTTGTAGGTATAAATTGGTATCACATATGTGTTAATTTCCCTGATGAATAAAGGTGAACTTTGGCTTATTGGTTATTTGCATGTTTATTAAATGTCTGTTCAAACTCTTTGCCCAATTAAAAAAACTGTGGTTGTACTAACTCGAAAAGGTATATGCATCCTTATGTTTGTTGCAGGATTATTTATAATAGCCAAGATATGGAAGCTACCCAAATGTCCATCAATAGATGAAATGGATAAAGAAGATGTTCTGTGTGTGTGTGTGTGTGTGTGTGTGTATAAAGGGAATATTACTCAGTCATTAAAAAGAATGAAATCTTGCCATTTGAAATGACATGGATGATTCTAGAGGGTCTAATGTTAAGTGAAGTCAGTCAGAGAAAGATAAATACGACATGATTTCACTCATGTGGAATTTAAAAAACAAAACAAATAAGTAATCAAAAAAGAGACATAAAAAAAGACTCTTCAGCATAGAGAACAAAATGGTGGTTGCCAGAGGGGAGGCAGATGGGGGGATGGGTAAAATAGGTGGAGGGGATTAAGAGTACAGTTATCATGATGAGCACTGAATCAGGTATAGAATTGTTGAATCATTGTATTGTACACCTGAAATTAAAGATAAAAAATAAAATAATGAAAATAAATTTTAAAATGTAGTTGCTTTCTTTTTGGTATTGACTTGTTGGAGTTATTTCTATATTTTAGATCATAGTTTTTTGTTAGATATATGTGTTGTAAATATTTTCTCCTAGACTGTGACTTGCTTTTTCATCTTCTTAATGGTGACTTTCGATTAGCAGAAGTTTAACATCTTTTTATTCATCTACATTTACTTTCAATCACTGCTGTAACAAACTGCCTAAAATCTAGCAGTTTCAGCAGCACAAACTTATAATCTTAAAATTCTGTAAATTTCACATGGGTCTCAAAGAGCTAAAACCAAGGTGTCAGCAGGCTACATTCCTTGCTGGGGGCTCCAAAGGAAAGAGATCTGACCCTTGTTCATTAGCATTGTTGGCAGAATTAAGTTCCTTGCGATTTTAAGAACTGACATCCTATTCTCTTGCTGGCTGCCCACCAAAGGTTGTTCCCATATTCCAGAGGTTTCCTGCATTCTTTGGCTCATGACTCCTTCCTCCATCTTCAGAGCCAGAAATGATGGACTGAGTCCCTCCAACACTTTGAATCTGTCTTTCCTCCCTCTTTTGTTTTCACTCCTTTCTGACCCAGCTGCTTTTAAGGACTCACGTGGTTAGATTGGGACTACCAGATAATCTCCCTACTCAAAGTCCATACTCTTTATCACATCTGCAAAGTACCTTTTCACATGTAAGGTAACATATTTACAGATTCTGGAGATTAAGACATGGACCATTATTATGCCTACAAATCATCAATTTTGTTCTTTCATGATCACTGTTTTTTTATGTTCTGAGAACGGTTTGCTTTTTTTATTAGCATGAAGTTTTTTTATGATAACTTCAATAAGTTTTATAGTTTTAACCTTATGTTTAAGTCTGTGATCCATCTCAAATTAACTTTGGTGTGTGGTGAGCGGTTTGAAGTTGAGATTCATTTTTCATTCATTTATCCACTTGTAACAGTGCCATTTGTTAAATTTGGAGTCATTGGTTCTCAATTTACAGTTAATTCTGATTCCCAGGAGCTTTTTTTTCACTACTTATGCCTTAAATGTCTACTCTGTCCTGCATTGTTACCATCTGTCTTAAAAAACAAATTTAAACTTCTTCATATTAACTTGCCTTTTTCTTTGAATATTTGAGGGTTTTTCCCTGAATATAAAATATGTATATGCAGATGATCATAGTGCATGTCATTGACTTATGTTAAATGTTTTAAATTGTTTTTTAAAAAGCTTTGTGTTTGTGTGTGTGGATATATATATATACATACACACACACACACACACACACACACACATACATATATATACACACACACATAACAAACTTGCAGATGAAAAAAAAAGATATTTCCCCCAACTTTCTAAAAGGAAAGCAGATTAGACTTCATATTCTTGAGTTGCGGGGCTACATTTGCTTAGATGTACTAATAGCATTTCTTTTTAGATATGTGTTTTGGCCAAATAGGGAAAGATTGTCCTAGAGACAACCTCCTGCACACACACAGACCCAAAGCATGGCTTTGTTCTGAAAAACTTCTCCACTGTAGGATTGGATCAGATTTCCTGGAAGAAGAGGTGATTTGATGATATTGTTTCAAGAGGACAGAGGAATTGACTCATTGCTGGAGAATAATTTCCCCAGGATTGGGAAAGACAGACTAGACTTTCTGATTTCTTAGAAAGGTAGAGACTCTGCCCTATTCACACAGAGTAGCATTGACAGGGCTGCTATATTGTATCACTCCAGGGGTTTCTATTGACATAGCAAAGAAAAGTGAAAATGTCCCCTGTAGTTTTGTATCTCAGTGTTTGGCACATGAAGCTGGCAAGACCTTGTAAGAAGGTGGTTACAGAAATGCCTGCACAAATTTGCTGCTAAGACTATGGCCTTAACAGAAATGCAGAGGGCTGAGAGGCTAATCTGTACTCAGAAGAATGAAGATCATCTGTATAGCCTGTCTAGACAACATTATCAGATACAGTAATTGACAGTGTCATTATGTAAGCAAAAATACTGATAATGGTCAGTATGTTTTGATTACAAGAGACTGTCCTTGCAATCAAGGTAGTTTGACCTTGGATTATGAACCAAGGAAGGGGAAAGGAGCCATCCAAAGCAGGTGATCTTAAACTTACTGCTTTCATAGGAAGTGAGAATTGGAATTAGAATGATTTAATTAACAACAAGGTATTGATGTCAAATTTATATGTATTTACATCATACGATTCATATTGTAGGTGGTTTTTAATTTTGCTTTTGCCCTTAATTCTATATTATTAGTTTTTTTTTCTATTCATTAAATATATTTAAAACTATGATCTGAAATTCTAAAGTGTATTCCATAATATGGATGTACCATATTTATTTTATCATTTATGATTAATTTTTAATAGTTGTCAAATTATCTCTAAGAAATAGTTTATCAAATTATTCTCTCATTCATCAGTGCTTGGCTGTGGTGCCCATATTACATCTCTTAGAACTGACTTCATCTTGTTTCTGCTTAATAGGTAAAAGTGGCAGTGATTGCTTTTCCCTTTATTTTTTTTTAGAAAACGTTTTCCTAGAAAACTGTTTCTATTTGTCCAAATCATTGGAATCATTCTGCATAATTTTTCCAAATATTTATTAAAAATCTCAATTCAAATGCGAGCTTATTAAGATACTTATAGCATGTCAACTGCTGTTTTCTTTATTAGCAGCAACTCACTTACAAATATTCTATGAACATTGTTTTGACATAAAGACCTGAGAATCCAGCAGATTTATTCTCATTTTAAATTATTTTATTCATTTACATTCTATGAGTAATTTAGGATTCAATTATTTCAGTCCATTAGCACAAATAGATTTGCCCAAAATCCACTTTCATATCATCCTGCTTATCTTTCTGGAATAATTCGAACTAGGTTTTGAAGTCAACAGATGATGACAATATGCCTAGTTCCTAGGTATTCCAAGTATCATGATTACAGTCTTATTTTGGACTGAAGTTTCCTGAATATTCTTCTTGTTCTATAAACTTGTCTGAAAGTTTGGGTCTGCTTCATGTAATGTTGAGGCCAGGCTCAGTGTAAGTTACATTCAATGCAATTCAAATACGATAATCAAAATTAACTGGAAAGAAATGTAAAATTTATTTGAAGTCTCTTTAAAAATGCTGAAAAGAATGTTCCATTCAAAACACACATCAAATCTTTTTGCAATCACTTTCTTTTGCCTGTTCTCTCTCTAATGATAGCTAGCTCCAAAATCTTTCTCCATCTCTGGTCTACCTCCCTTTAAATTATCTTAAACTTAGATGCTGAAGCTGTATATCAGTTATCTATTGTTATGATAATGTTGCCAAGCAATACACAGCAAACTCCAGACATAAACAAATATTTTTTAGCTCACAAAACTGAAGGGTTCGTTTGATTTGTGCTGGGCTCACACAGGCATCTATCGTCAGTTACAGGCCAGCTAGGCAGCTCTGCTGATCTTGGCCAGGTTTATTCACATACTCAAATTAGCTGCTTATTGATTGATCTAGAATGATTTGGATTGGGATGATTGAGGGCATTTGGGCTTGTTCTTGTGTCTCATCTTTTAGCAGTTTCACTCAGACATGTTCTTTGAATGGTGATGTCAGAGGGCAAAAAGCCCCAAGCCAATTGCACGAATACTTTTCAAGTCTCTGCTTTCATTACATATGCTAACATCTTATTGGCCAGAACATATCACATGGCAGAACAAAATCCAGAGTGGAAATTAAGAGTTAAGTGTAATGAGCTTCAGTGCAGAGTAGGTAGTAGAAAAGAATCAGGGTCATTAATGCAAGGCAGTTTTTTTCCCTCTCATTGTGTGTGTGTGTGTGTGTGTGTGTACCCTTTTCCAGTACAACTTTAGATAGCCCCTTCGACTACCTCAGTTTAGCCCTCCAAATTTACTCTGGTTTGTATAATTAAAATGAAGGAGGAGTTAAGGTAGAACTAACATCAGTGTGGGTATGTGAATTAAACGTAAGTGGAGGGGAAATAAATAATATGTGCAATGTTTGGGAAAAGGGAAAGAAGCTGTGAATTTTTCACATATTAGTGTTTTTATCTTGTTACCAAAAAGAGTAATGTTCGAAAAGAATATGTCCTAAGAGCATGTTCTTTCACTGCAGAAGCTACCCCTAGAGAAATGCTTAGGCTTTGCTCTTAGCTATTAGGGAATCATTGCTCTTTGGCCTGCTCATCTGAATGCAATATTATTCAAAATCAGAGATCCCACCGGAGCAATACTATGGCCCAGATGGTCAAATTATAACATCTACTATTCCATTTTTTCCAGCTCAAATAATTTCTATCAAGATTAATGGTGAATAACTGTGGGGTGAAAACTAGTATTTTATCAAGTGCTTGAATAGATCCAAATTTTCCTCAGAGGTACTTCAGCAGTCCATGACATTTGTAAAACTGGCAGATGGGGAATAAGACAAGTCAAATCCTCAATTTTTATAATAAAATATAATCTTCCCTCAGGACTGTCTGATATTCAAAGTATGAATCATGAACTATGGGTTATAGAAACAGAGAGAAATGGTTTTGTTTTCTGTCCCCACTTCTTATTAATTTTATATTCTTCAGAGTTTTAATTAATAGCATTATGTTTCAATTTTCTCCTCAGTATAATGGGGGCAGTAAGAATTTTTTTAAAATAAGTGTACTTAAATGAAAACATTTAATGCGTTGCCCTGTGACATTGTGCAAGAGTATCAGTACTTGACTCCTTGGTTCCTATCAAAAGTCCAGCCAGTGTATACTCTGGAGAAAATTACTTAAAGGAATGATATCCATTTTTTCCACTATGACAATCATTCCCAGCCGTGGCTGCATATTAAAATTACCTGGGGAGTTCGTGAAAAACTGTACCTCTGGGATCTACTATGGACCAATTAAGTCAGTATCTGTAAAGGGATGGAGCTTAGGTATTCATGTTTTTTGGCGAAATTCCCTCGGTGGTTGTGATGAACAGTGAGTGTTCAGAACTATTGCTCTCAACTAGTGGCTCTCAGTGTGGCTCCCAGAGGAGCTGCAGCAGCAGGCAGGGGCAGCACCTGGGGCTTGTCCATAATGCAAATTCTCAGGCTCTTCCCCAGATCTGCTTCATCAGAAACGATGGGGGTGAAGAACAGCAGGGTTGTGTCTTAATAAGCCCTCCAGGTGATTCTGATGCACAATAAAATTTGAAAACCACTGATGTAATCAATGGCGATCAAATTTAATGGATAAATCTCGTCTAACATATTTGCTCACCATGTGGATTTTGTTTGTCAACACTCCCAGAACTTTCCACTAAAAAACAGTTAAATTTTTAGTATTGTATACTATAATTTAACCTGAAAATGACCCCAAAATGACAATTTGAGTTCTATACTTAGAGATTCTGAATAACGGGTTGGGGCTGGAGTTTAGCAAACTACATTTTTAAAGTATCCAGACGATCCTGTTCCAGAGGACCAAACTCTAATTTGGGTAGTAGGACCTAGAGTCCCCTATCACTGTGGAACACAGAATATGTGTATATGTATATGTACATGTCAGTACTTTTAAGCAATAACCCATTTACCCTTTCCCCATATCCTTACAGAAATGCCTTCATGAAAATATACTTCCAGGCAACTTTTGGCACAATATTCTTAAGGGTTAAAATAAGAAAGGCTTCATGCCAAAATGTTCTGCATGTTCTCTATAAATGTTTTCATTGTTCAGTAGTTCTCTTTAGAAAACTGGGATAATGTATTATAATAATATACTATACTTTATATATACAAATATATATACATTTATTATATATAATTGTGTATAAAAACTATATTTTATAAGGATAAAATTCATTTCCAAGTAAATTGTCTTCTATACTGGTTACTGAAACAAACTTTCTTATTCAAAAAATTAAAATAATATTTATGTTTCCTTTTTGCCCTAGCTGCCAGTTAATTTATAGCCACATTTAGTACTGATTACAGTAACTATACTGACTTAAGTGTTTGATATTTTCTCCCTTGCAGTATTTTTTGTACTGACAATTTTCTTGAATGTATCCTTTATTATGTCACCTTAAGCTCTTAATGAATGTAGTAACAGGATGAGAAATACTGTAGTAAATACTAACCTTCAAGGTAATTTAAACCCCATTTAGGACATTAAATCATCCTGAATTAGGACATTTGATGAATGTGATCCACTGGTTTAAGAAATTCTAAGAAGAGGAATATCAAGTACAGGGCAGTTTTTAAAAAGACAGCTGGAAATAATTTTTAATACAAAAATATGTTAGTTTAGTTAAAACTCATAGCACATCTGTCAATTGTCTAAATACGTTAGACAATATAGACAATTAGACTGTTCTGAGAACTCAATTTCTGGGTTTTGGTGAGAAAAAAAAATGACTTCTGTAGATTATGTAAATCTATATGGAGAACTACATGACCTGTTCACCTGAATGTTCCTGAACAGAAACCATGGCTCTGATAAACTCTCACTGTGTGGCTCACACACAGATTCTGCAAGTCTGGTTGTTTCTCTTTCAGTGGAGTTGTTTTCAACACATCCCTTTGGCCTAACAGTCAAATTTTAAATCTCCATTTGGGATCTGCAATATAAATATCAGAATACCCGCGGTTTGTTTTCAATAGTCCTCTTAATAGGTGAATTAAGTTCACAGCCATAGTGTGCCTAAAAAAGAAAAGAAAAGAAAAAAAGAAAGAAAAGAAAGGAAAAGGAAAGAAAAGGAGAAAAGAAAAGCAGAAAAGAAAAGAAAAGGAGGAAAGAAAAGAAAGGAGAAAAGAAAAAAGAAAAGAGCAGTTAACTTGGGAATATATCGAACTATAGACTTATAAAAGAATTTCATTTTGTTTTTAAAGGCAGTCAAGTTTATGAATACTTCCTTAGAAATTCTCTAAGAGATAGTAAATCAACATATTTTACATATTTTCCACACTTCACTAAGCTTTTATTAAACCAAGGATTCCAATAGTGCATGTAAAATTCATATTTCTTTATCCATAGAAGTCCATGGACTAGTCTCTTCATGTATTATGATGAAAAAAATACCACTGAAAAGACAGATGTTTATGATTATCTTTTTCTAAAGAACATGTGCCTCTGAGTATGCCACGTGCAAGGGAGAGTCTCAGCATACAAAGTGGGCTGATTTCTATGTCTATGCAAGGAATTTTATTTTCAAAATATTAGAAATATTTTAAAATTTAAACACATTACAAATTTTGTTTAAAAAAAAAAAAAAGAGCCAACCATGTCTTATCAGGCAAAGAGTTTTTGCAATGTTAACCACTGAAAAGTTGCTGAATTTTCAGCCGAACTAACCCATTTTTGAGCAATGTACACATTTTACATTTTTAAACCTTCACACGTAACACATAAATTCAAACATGGGACACCTTAAACATATAGCTTTATGAGTCAGCTGTATTACCATTTTTTAAAATAATAAGCATGATGTGAATAAATCATTAGGTTGCTAAAGGGCCTGAGGGTTTAGCAACACTCTCCGAATAAATTTCAACCACCTCAGGAAGAACAGCCTAGGAAGTGGCTGGTTTGGCACTGATGAAGTCCCTGGTCTGTAGGCTTGTCATAAAGAGTCTGACTCCATTTTTTATGTCTGGCTGCTGACGGCTTTCAAGGGCCACCCCTCACCCCCAATGCCTCCCATCTGAGCAAGCCAAGAAAGTCCAGGTGCTCCCTCCTTTGGCACACGTGAGAATTGCAAACTTTGCAATGCTGGTCCACATGGGAATTCCGTTCTAACCTCACCCATTAACTACCATAAAACCCCAAACAAGTTTTTCCTTCCAGCCTTCTTAGTCATTTTCAAGACTGATTGAGAGACAAGCACACTCTCCCCAGAGATCCCCATTTTGTGAGTAATAAACCCTTTAGTACCCTCTTGGCTCACGTGTGCCTTCATCAGTCTGAAAAGCTGAACCAGGTTTGTGAATGAGGGTCCATTCCTCCTCTGTGGGGTGATTAGAACAATGCTGAATTACACGTTATGTCTCTGATTTGGAAACTAAGTTTTGCAGTTTAAATGAATTTCCTCTTTAAGAGTCAGCTGATGCTCAGGCAGCTTGGCTAACAGCACACACTTGATTTACAGAAGGGCTTGCATGATATCTAGGTTCCACAGTGGCGACATTTTTCTAACTCACATCCTTCACTTGAACAAAACAGTTAAAAGTAAATGTACAAATGTTAATGATATAGAAGGAGTATTAACACTTTATAAAAGGAATTTAGTTTGCATGCACATTTTAATATCACTGTCCTGGCCTTTAAGTAGCTTCTATTCCTCTTGTGAACCTGAGACTTCTGTCATGCTATCGATCAGTTTATTAAAATTTGTTGGCTACTTTCTCAGGTAGCTCATCCTCCTCACTTTAAATTGTTATATTTATAGTTATTATTATAACTTTTCCTGCAATCTCCTCTTTCCTATTTAAGATAATAGATCTACATTAATTCAGGAGTTGTTAGACTAATAGTTCTCTGAGGGCACAGCAATTCTGTCTTCTTTGATCATTTTTACCTCCAGTGCCAAGAAAAATAAAAGGGATTATCATGTATAAGTATTCAATAAAGATTTTTGAATGTATGGATGCATGCATCAATAAAAACATCTCTGACAAAGTATAATACAGCCTTCTCAAACTGGAAGACTTTTCACATTTTGTAGTAGCAAGTTAAAAAAAAGTCATTCAAGTCAAATTATTTGCTGCTTTTATCAATGACACCAATTGCTTATTAAGCACATATCTTTCCCAGCATTGGGCTAATTTCTTTGATTGCATTATTTAGCTTACTTTCCTCAAGAAACAGTAGAGTAGGTTTTATTTCCATTTTACAGCTACAAAATATCTCTTCTAGAGAATAATTAACATGCCAAATATTTCTCTCAGTTCTTCCTTTTAGCATAGCTTGGTAAACAAGACTAGTAGAGATTTGGACTCTGCCCCTTCCTGAAGGTGGAACAGTAATAACAGTAAAGTTGGAGCATTTCTGCTAATCGCAGATTTTAGTTGAGCCTGGGGAAGAACTAGAACATAACAGCTGACCCAGAATCTGGGTCCTGTTCAAAACTGTCTTGAAGAAGTAATGCATTTTCATTCATAGTCCTTCCCTGCATGCTTTAGTTGTATATATTGTTTCATCTATGTGTTACTCACACACGGTTACTGGGTGCCTACTCTATGCCAGATATCATAGTATTCAATGGCAACCAGTCATGATCCCTTTGTGTGTGGAACTCCAACCTAGTGGGGAAGAGGGAAGAAACAGATAAGAATCGGGTTAAAAAGAGCAACATATTTTATTCTTAATGAAAAAGAGTTTATATTATATGAACAAAACTTATTCTATGAACCCCTCCCCCACACACATACACATGCACACAAGGAATTGTCATAAAGAAAGAGCGAATACTGTGGAGTCTACCTGATAGAAAAGTTGGATAGAAAAGAAAAGTTTTCCTGAAAAGAAAAGTTGACTAGATTAAACCATTTCCCAGAACACCCTGCCTTAGAGGACGGTACTGAGTTGAGATTCTTCAAAGGGAAGCTATGTTATGAAGGACAGTAATACTCTCAAACCCCAGCCCTAAGGTGGTCATGGGTGCATCCATGAACCATGCACCTGATGTACAGTTCAGCTCAGTGTAGTACTCAGTGTCCTGTATCCCAGGACCTCCTTCAGTTCCAGGAAAACCCTTAGTTAGGTCATTTTAGTTGAATTATTAGTGTTTTTCATTGTTACAAAGTTTACTAAATTGTAGATATAAGAAGAGTTCTCTAATACCAGCTTTTATGTTTAATGAAGTTAGTATCATGGCTCCTCATCTCTTTGTGTTGGCTTTCAATTGGCTTTGAAGTCAGGAATAGAAGAACTGTGATATTGATTGGGTTTCCCTAGATTTCCAATCATCACATTCACCAACAAAGTTTTAAACCCAGCTGGTCTGCTTTTCATCCTGGGCATTTCTTCTTTTATTCTCCCTCTCACTCTTTTAAACTTGTGTTGTTCTTCTTTCATAGCACATAACCCATAGACAAAAGTCTTTTTTAGTGACCTTGAGTTTTTGGACCATACAATCTGCATCAAATTATGTCAGGGAATTTAGATATTTCATTTACTATGGTATTCCTAGGAATTAAAACTACCTAAACAGTTACTAAGCAATAAAAATATTTCTTGACCATTAAATTCTCTTCTCTTGAGCCACACACTTTTTTAAGAGGCCTCATAGTCATCCTCTATCAATTAATTTTATAATTATTTGTCTAATTTCTTAGATTTGCCCATGAACAGGATTATGTCACAGATAGGTGTGAATTCAACTCAAATCCTAGGAAGTGGGATGACAGAAGTCTATTTGTACGCATTCCTGTTTACTTTCTGCTCAAATTGTGTCCTTCACAAGGATGTTCATGTATTTTTCTTCATGATATTTTAAAATCTCATATAAACAATGGATCTAACTATTATTTATGTCTAAATATGTGAATCATTCTCACTCTCACAGTGATATCTTATTTGATCCATTTGTAAGACACTGAGATGTCTAACATTGTACTGCTTATGCTATTATCATTTGCCTTTTTATATGTATATCATTGAGTAAAATTAACAATATATTTTATTTTTATTTTGTTTTATTTATTTTTGAGAGAGAGAGAGAGCACAAGTCAGGGTAGAGGGAGAGAGAGAATCTCAAGCAGCCTCCATGCCCAGCATAGAGTCTTACATGGGGCTTGATCTCACGACCCTGAGATCATGACGTGAGCTGAAATCAAGAGTTGGACACATAACTGACTGAGCCACCTAGTCACTCCATGTAAGAGTAACAATATAAAAACTACTATGAGTCCCAAAGGCTGTTATTCTTGTGTGCTCACCACTGAAAATATCCCTCTTGAACTAATTTCTGGGAAGAGAGTTCAAATATAGTTTTATATGATCTAAGTTAAAAAAGGTTTTATTTCATAAAATTGGCATATGTGTCATTGAACAGAGATTTTGCCTTATTACTTTTAACAATATGAAATATGGTTCTTTTTTATATCAGATATATATTATCATAAAGAAATTTCAACTTTTGTGCTATATGAATCACTAACTTAACTAACTAGTATTTGTTAAGTTCTTCTTATGTACCAGAAATTATACAGGCTCTTCAGATGTTTACACAATGCAGAGTTTCTGGTCTCCAAGTACATGTGCACATGTTGTCTAGCAGTGAAGACCAACATATAAATAAATATTTATACAATGGAGGTATACAGGAAGGGAAGAGAAATATCTGGTATTTATTTATAGATATGTCCTATAGGAAGTTTTATTAAATATCAGTTCATTAGATCAGAACCATTTTCTCTTTTAATGGATAAGGAGACTAAGTATCAGAGAGGTTATCCAACTTGACCAAGGTCATGGTGATTTGAGAACACATATTAAGGCTGGTTCAATTCTTGTTAGTGTATTTTCGTTTTTATTTAGCTTCTTAGAAGGAATGTCTATAGGAAAAACAAGATAACAATTGATTCTTTTTCTCTCATTTTTTTATTCTTAGTGGTGATTTTTTTAGAGTTATGTCTTTCTATGGAGATGGAGTTAATTTCAAGTAAAAACATATGTCTTTCAAAATAAATCTCAAACTGTAACTGTGGGCTTGCGGTCTCAGAGAATCTCCCATTCTAACATAGTTCATTGTTGTTGCAGCACTCAGTTAAACTTACTTACTTGTAAAAGTGATGAGTTAACCTCTGTTTCTTGATTTTATATACACCATTTCTCTTGCCTCACTTGTTGGTAACCTACTTTAGAACAGTGCTTGGATGTTTCTTTGGTTTAGTATGTCCATTTGGTATATGAATCAAATGTTAATATGTTACTATATTATGTACATTATATGAAAGAAATGGTATTTTGATGATTTCAAACATATTTCCCTATATTTTCTATCATACTCCCAACTATTGAGAAGAGAGTAGTAGCTAGTTTATTCTTCCTTTCCACACCCATGCCTGCCATTAATCTTTCTAGTGTTTACATAAAGTAAGAAAACTAATTAGTAAATTTGCAATGTTGCTCCTATGGAAGAATGCTAAACTTGCCATCAAGAATAACACTACGAGTTTCATAAAAGTATAACTCTAAGTTTTTTAAGATTTTTTTTATTTATTTGAGAGAGACAAAGAGAACACAAGTGAAGGGAAAGGGACAGAAGGAGAAGCAGACTCCCCACTAAGAGGGGAGCCTGATATGGGGTTCTATCCCAGCACATTGGGATCATGACACAAGTCAAAGTCAAATGCCCAACTGACTGAGCCACCCAGGTGCCCTTAACTCTAATTTTTAATATAATTTTTTCAACTGAAAATTTGACATCTTGTCAATGTATTAGAGCAGACCAATATGACTGTATCATTTTGGGATGATGCACTCAGATATAGTTATCTCATATTATAACATAACAAACCATCCAAAGAATTATTTATCTATAATTTTGACAGGTTAATTTGTTCCCCTTTGAATCTATAGGACATGAAACATTTCCAAATGTTTGTGTGTGTTTCCAATGCAGTGTCAGAAACATCAACTGGTGTCTCTTGACAAAATTTGTATTAGAAAACAATACACAAATATGCTAAACAGTTGAAGATTGGATTTTCCTAAAACCACAATAATGACTATCCTTGAGGAAATCCTAAGGGTAGGTGGTAGAGGTATGATTAACTTGATCTTGCCAGGGCACAACTGAATAGTTGCTATCCTTGTTTAAGTTTCATTCCATAAGAAGTACAGTGGAGGTTCCTATTTAAGAAATCATGGGGTAGGGGCACCTGGGTGGCTCAGTGGGTTAAGCCTCTGCCTTCAGCTCAGGTCATGGTCTCAGGGTCCTGGTATCGAGTCCCACATCGGGCTCTCTGCTCAGCGGAGAGCCTGCTTCCCCCCTCACTTCTGCCTGCCTCTCTCTGCTTGTGATCTCTCTCTCTCTCTCTCTGTCAAATAAATAAAATAAAAATTAAAAAAAAAAAGAAAAGAAATCATGAGGCAGCAAGGAGCACGGCATGAGGCAAGTCAAACCAGAGTCTTTGGGGAAAATCCAGAAGTTAAGAAGTTTGATGTTATGGCTGAGAAGTGGGGATGAGAAAAGAACAGATCGTGAACAAATGTGAAAGATTTTTGAGTAATCCTTGTAAATAACAGTTTTGCAGTTTGGGCTGGTGGCTGCAAGGCTGTTCCTTGGTTTGGAATGTCTTGGAGTGTAAATGGTTACAAGTTGTATTGTAATAGTGTAGGTTTTGGATAAGGCTACATAAATCCAGATGTGTCCTCTGCTACTAAGACACTTGGGCCCTTTATCTGTTGCTAGGAGACCATCTGAGTCTCCCCTCCCCCTCCCATCACCCATCTGTCTATTGAAATGCAAGGCTCCTCAACCAAAAAAAGAGAAATGCAAGACTCCAAAGACTAAGAGAGCTTCTTGTGCATGGTATTCCACTATTGCTAAACCTTAGGATGATAAACACTACTTTCAACTTTTGGGCATGTATAATCTCTAATGTATTCATGATTTTTGTTTGTATTAGTTGATTACTGACCCTTTTCTCTCACATAATTGTCATTACAGACTTTATATAGAAAGCTGACATTAATTGGAAATGCTTTTCATATGGCTAATTTTTGCCCCCTTTTGTGCATTTCAATATTTAAATCCACTCCCATTTTTTATTTTCTCTTTCTTGCTAGAAACTTCACATTCACCTCCAGAATACTACAAAGTTTAGTGACATCAACTTCAGTTTAATCATAATATGGCTAAGAAACTGGTCCATAATACTTCAATGTACAAATGAACTGAGAATAGAATAATTTCTGTTTTGTTTAAATTTATATATGGTGTCTGATAAAGACAACACATAATTTTTTTTATTAACATGTGATGTATTATTTGCCCCAGTGGTACAGGTCTGTGAATCACCAGGCTTACACATTTCACAGCACTCACCATAGCACACAACCTCCACAATGTCCATAACCCAGCCACCCTATCCCTGCCCTCCCACCCCCCAGTAACCCTCAGTTTGTTTTGTGAGATTAAGAGTCTCTTATGGTTTGTCTCCTACCCAATCCCACCTTGTTTCATTTTTTCCCTCCCTAGCCCCCATGACTTCCTACCCTGCCTTTCAAATTCCTCATATCAGAGAGGTCATATGATAATTGTCTTTCTCTGATTGATTTATTTCGCTTAGCATAATACCCTCTAGTTCCATCCATGTCATTGCAAACAGCAAGATTTCATTTCTTTTGATGGCTGCATAGTATTCCATTGTATATATATATATATATCTATATACCACATCTTCTTTATCCATTCATCTATTCACGGACATCTAGGTTCCACAGTTTGGCTATTGTGGACATTGCTGTTATAAACATTTGAGTGCATGCGCCCCTTCAGATCACTACATTTTTATCTTTAGGGTAAATACCCAGTAAGGTGATTTCTGGGTCATAGAGTAGCTCTATTTTCAACATTTTGAGGAAACTCCATACTGTTCTCTAGAGTGGCTGCACCAGCTTGCATTCCCACCAACACTGTAGGAGGGTTCCCCTTTCTCCACATCCCAACATCTGTCATTTCCTGACTTTTAATTTTAGCCATTCTGACTGGCATGAGGTGGTATCTCACTGGGTTTTGATTTGTATTTCCTTGATGCCAAGTGATGTTGAGCATTTTTTCATGTGTCTGTTGGCCATTTGGATGTCTTCTTTGCTGAGATGTCTGTTCATGTCTTCTGCTATTTCTTGATGGGATTATTTGTTCTTTGGGTGTTGAGTTTGATAAATTCTTTCTAGATATTGGATACTAGCCTTTTATCTGATATGGCATTTGTGAATATCTCCTCCCATTCTGTCCTTTGTCTTTTGGTTTTGTTGACTGTTTACTTTGCTGTGCAAAAAGCTTTTGATCTTGATCAAGTCCCAATAGTTCATTTTTACCCTTGCTTCTCTTGCCTTTGGAGATGTTTCCAGGAAGAAGTTGCTGTGGCTGAGGTCAAAGTGGTTGCTGCCTGTGTTCTCCTCAAGGATTTTGTTGGATTCCTGTCTCACATTAAGGTCTTTCATCCATTTTGAGTCTATTTTTGTGTGTGGTGTAAGGAATGGTCCAATTTCATTCTTCTGCATGTGGCTGTCCAATATTCCCAACACCATTGTTGAAGAGATGTCTTTTTTCCATTGGACATTCTTTCCTGCTTTGTCAAAGATTAGTTGATCATACAGTTGAGGGTCCATTTCTGGGCTTTCTATTCTGTTCCATTGATCTATGTGTCTGTTTTTGTGCTGGTACCGTACTATCTTGATGATTATAGCTTTGTAATAGAGCCTGAAGTCTGGAATTGTATTGCCACCAACTTTGATTTTCTTTTCCAATGTTCCTCTGGCTATTCAGGGTCTTTTCTGGTTCCATATAAGTTTTAGGATTATTTGTTCCATTTCTTTGAAAAAAAATTGATGGCAATTAGATAGGGATTGCATTAAATGTGTAGATTGCTTTCAATAGCATAGACATTTTCACAATATTTGTTCTTCCAATCCATGACCATGGAATCTTTTCCATTTCTTTGTGTCTTCCTCCATTTCTTTCATGAGTACTTTGTAGTTTTCTGATTCTTTGTACATCTTGGCCAGCATATAGTGTTTTTGCTATTCTTATTTTAGCTATTCTGATAGGTATCTAGTGATATCTCATTGTGGTTTACCTTATATTTTCCTAGTGGCTAATGATACTAAACATAATTTAATGTGTTTACTTGTCATCTGTATATCTTCTTTGGTGAAATTTCTGGTCATGTATTTGTTAATTTTCTACTTTTATTGTTTGTTTTACTTACTATTGAGTCTTGAGAGTTCTTTTGCTTACATTTGTCTTGATACATTTTTACTATAGTGAGTCTTCTGATTCATGTACATGGTAGATCTCGCCATTTATTTAGATCTTTGATTTTGTTTTCATCAGCATTATGTTGTTTTCAGCATACAAGTCTTGTATATGTTTTATTACATTCACACTTAAGTATTTCTTTTTATTTTTGAGCAATTATAAGTGATGTTGCAGTTTTGATTTTAGTATCTGTGTGCCCTATTGATAGTCTATAGAAAGACAACTTTTTATGTTTATCATGTATCTTGTGACTTCAATTTATTCGTTTATTAGTTCTAGGACTTTTTCTTAATAGATTCTTCAGGGTTATTTTCATAGATGATCATGAAATCTGCATATAGGGACAGTTTTACTTCTTTCTTTCAGATATATATGTCCTCGATTTCCTTTTATTGTGTTATTGCACTAACTAGAGCTTCTATAACTATGTTGTATGAAGGTGGGGAGAGCAGATATTCATTGTCTTGTTCCTACCTCAGAGAATATGTAGTCCTTCACTGTTAAGTATAATGTAAGTTCTAGGTTTTTTTTGTAGTGCTCTTTATCAAGTTGAGGAAAACTTTCTGTTTCTATTTTTCCAAAAGTTTTGTCATAAATAAGTTTTGAGGATTCCTAGTTTCAGTTCTGACATGTAAAGAGCTTAGAAGTCATTACTCCCATGCTATAAGAAGAAAAAATGCTGAACAAACAGAAAGTCAATTACTTTTTTTTAACCCATTAGAGAATTGAGTTCTTAGAGCAAACCACCATTCCAAATCTTAAATATAGAACATCATAGCTGAAATCAGCTTATCAGGAAAAGAGAGACTGCTGGAGCCAGAAACTCTTAGATAAATTTATGTGATTATTTTATATTGCTGGAAGCAGAATATAGACTAGTGTAAGAGTAGGAAACTCTTGGGGGCTTCAGTCTTAAAGGGTCCTAAGACTTTCATGAGTTGTGTCTCTGGAAACCTCACCAAGTTCTCATGCAAAGAAACAAGAAATTTTTTTTTTGTATTTTTGTAAGAGGGAGGAGAAAACTGACCTTTTTGAAATATGCTCAAAGAATTCACCATAAGAAAAGCCAATATTCTAAGAGAAATACATTTATTATTTATTTTGGGGCAAAGGAATTTAGCCATCTCTAGCTCCCTTCAGACTTTCTGTCTCACCTAAGGGGGTAACAGAAGATAAGAAACAGTGTGATGATCACAGCCCAGGGCCATAAGTCCAATAAAGACTGAGACTTAATTGTAGAAATACAGAATGCTTCCCACTCACCCACACAGCTTCCCACCACATCAGTAAGGCTTAAGTGTGATAATACTGGATTATAGCTGAAAGATTGCAAGGGCAGTCTTTACTTAAGGGGGAATTAATAGGAAAACCCAAAGACAGTGAGGGAGATGAAGTCAAGAATAGTGAGGCATTTGAAACTCTGCCAACTACAACTACAGGAAACATTAAACACAGATGAATTCATAGATTCACATAAAACCTCACATCAAATACCTATATAAATCTGCCTTTTATTCAATATTTTGTGTATGGCTCTGTGTGTGTGTGTGCGTGTGTGTGTGTGTGTGTGTTTACAGCTTTTAGTAAAAGATTACAATCCATAATGAAGGACAAGAAAAACACAGGCTGAAAAGACAAAACAAGTATTACAATCAGATTCAAATAAAACAGAAATGTTGGAATTATCAGACTAGAAATTTAAAGCAGCTATGATTAATATGTTAAAGGCTCCATGGAAAAAGAATCTCTAAGAAAGAATCAAAGGAAATGCTAGGAATCAAAAACACTGTAACAGAAATTTAAAAATGCTTTTCATGGATTCATCATTAGACTGGACTCTGCTAAAAAGAGAATCAATGAGCTTGAAGATATGTCAGTATAAGCTTCCAAAACTGAAATGCAAAGAGGAAAAAAAAATGAAAACATACATAAAACCCAGAATATCCAAGAACTGTGGGATAATTTCGAAATATGTAACATAATATCATAACATGTTATTAGAATAACAGAGGAAGAAAAAAGATATAAGGGGGAGAAATTAATGTTTGAAGTATTAATGGCCAAGAATATTCCAGAATTTTGTCTATCAATTATTGGAGAGAGGGATGTGGAAATTTTTAACTATAATTGTGAATTTGTCGATTTATTATTTCAATTATATCATTTTCTGTGTCACATAATTTGGAGCTCCTGATTCTATCATCTTGCTGACATTGTTCCCCTCTCACTATATTTAGGATTGCCATGTCTTCTTTGTGGATTGTGCTTTTTATCAAAATATAATGTTTTTCTGTCTCTGATAATTGTCTTTGTTCTAAAATAAACATTATGTGATGTTAATGTAACCATTTCTACTCTTCTTCAATGGATATTTCTATCACATTCCCATCCTTTTATTTGCAATTTATCTGTATCATTATATTTGAAATGAGTTTCTTTTTGTTAATTTTTATTAAGCTACAATGTATTATTTGTTTCAGAGGTACAGGTCTGTGATTCATCAGTCTTACACAATTCACAGCACTCACCATAGCACATACCCTCCCCAATGTCCATAACCCAGCCACCCTATCCCTCTCACCCCTTCCCCCTCCAATAACTCTGAGTTTGTTTCCTGAGATTAAGAGTCTTTTATGGTTTGTCTCCCTCTCTGGTTTTGTCTTGTTTCATTTTTCCCTCCTTTCCCCTATATCTTCTGTCTCGTTTCTCAAAGTCCTCATATCAGTGAGATCACATGATAATTGTCTTTTCTCTGGTTGACTTATTTTCCTTAGCATAATACCCCCTAGTTCCACCCATGTCATTGCAAATGGCAAGAATTTGTGATTTTCGATGGCTGCATAATATTGCATTGTGTATGTGTATATATATACACACACACACCACATCATCTTTATCCATTCATCTGTTGATGGACGTCTAGGCTCTTTCCATAGTTTGGCTATTGAAATGAGTTTCTTATAAGCAACACATTAGTCGGGTCATATTTTTTAAATCACTGTGTTGATCTGTCTTTTAATTGGTGTATTTAGATTTATTCCATAGAACAAAGTTATGGGTGATCAATAACTGCATTTTGGATTAAATTTGTATCTTTATTTGAAGTTTTCTACAAATGGATTTTTGCTATGTGATGTTTAACCAATAAGGACTGAATAAATATATCTCAAAATATTATTTCACCTTTGTGGTAGGGATCTCCTGCTTTCTTCCAATTAAACCCCCATTATCTTCTGTATTATATGGTTTTATAGTGCTACTGATTAATCACTTAGAATATTCCTGTGTCTAATCAGGTATCTATAGGAAGAAATAGTAAAGCCTGAAAAACCTGGAGTTTAATTCTACTCTTAAGATTCAAAGATTTAATTTGATCAAATTTGATAAAATTCAGTTTGGGTGGAGACTACTTTTACTAATGTGCTTTTGTTTCATTTTTTATATTTTTAGTTTTATGTCTTTAAAATGACAATGGTATTTCTGCACATTAAAGTTTGTGAAGCAATTTAGTATGGCTGATACAATATTTCTACTCCAAGTTTTCTTAACATTTGATATTTTAATTATATGAAGAGCAAAGATACTAAGCTAAACACATAACAGTAAATAGAGAAATGCCATTGAACTTCCATTCCACAAAATAATTAAGTACAAAGTTTATAAAATTTATATATAACATCCAAATAAAGTATGAAAATCTATATATAACCTCCAAACAAAATATGAATATATATTAGCGGGA
Source organism: Ailurus styani (assembly GCA_002007465.1). Lineage (NCBI taxonomy): Eukaryota > Metazoa > Chordata > Mammalia > Carnivora > Ailuridae > Ailurus > Ailurus styani. Next base: position 29,940 of record LNAC01001777.1, read on the forward strand.
AAAATTAAAATGAATTATGAAGTTTTTGCCAAAGCTCATTTTTATTTTTGTTTAAAGAAAATAGTATCAAGCAATTATTTGATAACATCAATAGAGAAGATAAGAAAGTATTATAGTCGATCATTTTGTCATATGGAAAAGGTTAAAAAGCGTGTGTTTTTAACATTGGATTGACCTTTCTTTGTCTTAAAAAAAGATCACTGGACATAGTAAGTCTTACTTATTCTTATTTTCTCTCAAATTAACAGTGATGATTGGCAAACTGTTAGGCTGTTTACAAAACCTTTTGAATGTTGAATGAATGAATGAGGTGTGAAAGAGAACAGGGTAGGTGAGAGTAGCTAAGGAGGTCCACTTTGTATGTAATCATTTTATTCATCATGCTATTATAAATTTGGTGGTAATCATCCAGATGCTTGAATGAATACAAAATTTAACTCATGTGGAGCTTAAAACAATAGAAGATATAAAATAGGAATTGTTTCTTCTAGGTTTTCCATTACAGGATTCCCTGGTTCCAGTTCTGACATTCTAGTAAATGTATATGTGAGCATTGAATGTCTAAAACAAAATAAAAACTTTTTTTTATTTAAAAAAATCCTTTAAACTCCTTTTCTTTCCTTGATTTATTTGGGGAAAAAAGATTAAATTGACTTTAAGATGATAAACTATAAATTTCATAAACTATAAACTTCATAAAGTATAAAACCCTGGTCAAACATATGGCATTCTATAAGCCACATGCATTTCCTCATGCTAAGGACTCAGTTGTTTTTATCTTCATTTGCTAAAATCTTCTATGATGAATACATATCTTTGTGAAAAAAAAAGAAAACATCCACGGGACATTCACTTACCCTTTTCCCCAGAATTTAAACAATTACAATACTGAATGCAAAATAGAGATAATTCTAGACTAATCTTTAATAAAGTTAATTTGAAATATACATAAATATTTGTGCATGCTAAGACATAATAATAAGGATGAGTACTCAGTTTAAGAAGTAGGACATTTAAAGAAGAGGAAGAAGAACATTACCAGTACTTGAGAAGCTTCCAGGGTACCTTTCCCAGTCACATTCCCTCATCCTTGCAGAGGTAAATACTGTTATGCATTTTGTCCTAATCATTTTCTTTCTTACTTTAGTGGTTTGTATACCCTAAATAATATTCTGTATATTATTCGTGTTTGGAGGTATATCCAACATATAACAGAATGTACAGATCTTGCTTGTATAGTTTGATGAGTCCTAAAAATGGAATACAAATATGTAAACCTGACCTAAAAAAAGTATTGAGAATTCTCACCAACCCAGGAAGTCCCCACATACCCTCCTCACACTATATTCCCACCACAAACCCAGAGGTAAACATTCTTCTGCTTTATTCCACCATCGATTAATTTTGCAAGTTCATGTGAATTGAATCATACAGTATTTATTATTTCATGATTGACTTACTCCACTTAGCATCAAGTTTATCAGAAATATGTTCAAATCTTAAAGTGAAAAGTGGTCAGGGGCACCTGGGTGGCTCAGTGGGTTAAAGCCTCTGCCTTCAACTCAGGTCATGATCTCAGGGTCCTGGGATTGAGCCCCACATTGGGCTCTTTGCTCAGGAGGGAGCCTGCTTCCTCCTCTCTCTCTCTGCCTGCCTCTCTGCCTACTTGTAATCTCTCTCTGTGTGTGTCAAATAAAGAAATAAAACCTTTTAAAAAATAGTGAAAAGTGGTCATAATGAGTGCACAGATGGAAAAATCTTAACAGAGAACTGGAAACTCCAAAGTTTCTAACATAATGGGAATTCTAAAATTTAAAAGCACAATATATGATATGAAAGGTTCACTGCAATGGGTATGAATACATATTGGAAACAGAAGAAAAGAGTTAGTAAGTTTTAAGAGAGATCAATAGAAATTGTCCAATCTGAAGGAAAGACAAAAATTACAGGAAACAATGAGAATAAAATACCATGAACAAGGTTATTGTACATTGTGGGACAGTAGTGAGTGGTGTATCATCCATGTAATCACAGAAAAAGAGGCTAAAGTATTAAGATATTTGAATAAATAGTGGATAAAAATTTACCAAAGTATCAGCTTTCAAATCAAGATCAGTGTCCTAAGTCAGGTAGATGCAAGGAGAACCACAGCAAGGAGCATCAAAGTCCAATGGCTAATATATAAAAATCAACTCAAAATGGATCAATCAACTTAAATATTATGGTAAAAATCACAAAGTTCTTAGAAGAAGACATAGACGTAAATCTTTATGATCTTGGATTTGGTAGTAGATTCTTAGTTATAAGACCAAAAACATGAAATACAAAATAAGAAAATAGGTAAATTCAACCTTGTTAAAATTTAAAACTTTTGTTCATCAGAGAATATTATCAAGAAAGTGAAAAGACAACCTACATAATGGGAGCAAATATTTGGAAATCACCTATCTAATAAGGGGATAGTAAACAGAATATACGAACTCTTGTAGTTCATCAACAAAAAGACAACCCAAATTATAGATGGGCAAAAATTTGAGTAGACATTTCTCCAATGAAAACATACAAATGGCCAATAAGCACATAAATGCTTAATGTCATTAGTTATCAGAAAAATGCTAATCACTGCCATAATTGGATACGACTTCACACCTTGTATTATGTTTATAATATGAAGAACAAAATAGTAGGCGTTGGAGAGGATGTGGAGCAATCGAACCCATGTATATTGGTGGTGAGAATATAAAATTGTTCAGTCACTGTGGGAAATAATTTGCCAGTTCCTCAAAAAGTTATATAGTTCTCATATGACTCAGTAATTCCACTCCTAGGTGTATACCTCCCACCAAGTTAAACCAGGCACTCAAACAAATACATGAATAAGTGTGTTCATAGCAGCAGGATTCACAGTAGCCAAAAGTAGAAACAGCTTAAATGTCCATCATTGGATGAATGGATACATAATGGCTACAGCTATAAGGGAATGAAGTGCTATTACTTGCTACAGTATACATGAACATTTTGCTAAGTGAAAGAAGCTAGGTCACATATGGTATGATTTCATTTTTTGAAATGTCCAGAATAGGTAAATCCATACAGACAAATGTAGATTGATGATCGTTAGGGAGGGAGGCATGGTTAACTGGTATGGTGCTTTCTTTTGGGATAATGAAAATTTTGGAACTAGACGAAGATGGTGGTTGCACAGAATGTACTAACTGCTACTGAATTGTTCACATTAAAATGTGTAACTTTTTATTATGAGAATTTTACCTGAATAAAACAAAAAGTATTATAAAAGAAAAGTCAATGGCTGAAAACCAAACATAGAAACAAAACTTTAACACAGCTGGGGATAAAAAACTATGTAGGGAACAAAAATACTAATTATGGTAAATTTTCATAAGAAACAGTGGAGGCCAAATGAGAATATAAACATATTTTTAAGTGCTGAAAACAAATAAATAGCAAAACAAAGCTGTCAACCAGAACTCCATATCCAGCGAGCAAGATCATCCAAAACCAAGAGTGAAATAAAGTTATATTTAGAAAAATAAAAGGTAATAGAATTACTTGCCAGCACATCTGCACAAAAAGTAATGCTAAAGCAAGTTCTTTGGGGTTGAAGGGAACCGTCACTAGATGACAATTTAAATCAATGGAAATAAATGAATAGCCCACCTAGTGGCAAAATTATTAGTAAATATAAAAGATTATCTTTTTTTCTTATCTTAATTTCTATTAAATAAATAGACTTGTTGGGGCTCCTGGGTGGCTCTGTTGGTTATGTGTCAGACTCTTGATTTTGGCTCAGGTCATGATCTCAGGGTCATGAAATCAAGCCCAATGTTGGGTTCCACACTCAGGGAGAGTCTGGTTGAGAGTCTCTCTCTCTCTCTTTCTCTCTCCCTCTGCTCACCACCACCCCCCAACTCCACATGCTCTTTCTCAAATAAATAAATAAATCTTAAAAAAACAAGTAGAATTGACTCACTAAGCAAAAGATTAAGAAATAAAATTGTATTGCGATGCCTGGGTGGCTGATTTAGTTGGTTGAGTGTCTGATTCTTGGTTTTGGCTCAGATCATGATCCCAGGGTCCATGAAATCAAGCCCCATATGGATCTTCTCACTCAGTGGGGAGTCTGCTGGAGATTCTCTCTCCCTCTTCCTCTGCCCTGTCCCCACCACTCTCTCTCTAATAAACAAATAAATCTTTAAAAATTAAGTAAAATTGTATCCTGGAGATTGTAATATGCATTGATGTACAAAACCAAGTTATCAGTATAGAAACTTAAAAGGAGATATCACTTACAACTTTAATAAATAGTAAAAGGATAAGAAGGAACATAATGTACAACTTTGTGCAAATACATAGAATCTATAGGCAAAATGGAAAATATTTTGAAAAACTTAAGCTGACAAAATGAACACAAGAAAGAATAGTAAACTTGAATAGAACTTTACTTACTTAGAAATTTGAGGGGTGCCTGGGTGGTTCAGTGGGTTAAAGCCTCTGCCTTCAGCTCAGGTCATGATCTCAGGGTCCTGGGATCAAGCCCCGCATAGGGCTCCCTGCTCAGCAGGGAGCCTTCTTCCTCCTCTCTCTCTCTGCTTGCCTCTCTGCCTATTTGTGATCTCTCACTCTCTCTGTCAAATAAATAAAAATCTTTTTTAAAAATTTTGAGTTTGACTTCATAGAAATATTAAAAGTGATACTAAATATTATGCAATGTATAAGATTTAAACAAGTAGAGAAGAGTTAGGATATTCCTTTTGAAAGTGAGAATGAAATATTTGTATTTCATTTTATTATATATATAAATTATATAACATATATTATATATTAAGATATATTTTATTATATATAATTTTATAATATATAGTATATGCTATATATCATATGACATGATATATAGCATATACTATATTATACATATAAAATAATATATATTAAGATATAGTCAGGGAGTAGTAAAACAAAACAAACTCCATGTACCTCCTCAAGATAAGACATTACATCTAAATACTGGAATGATTACAGTTTCTTCTCCCCCCATATCTACAGATGGATCTTTCCAGATCACTGCCTCAGAGGAACACAAAAATTAAAATTAAAATTGAAGGCTTGAAGAACGGACATCTAGCTTTGAAATTCTAAATTTTTAGTTACTCTTGGAGGAAGAGAGAGGGCAATTTGTGAATAAAATACTTTTCCTTCAAATGGTTTTCTTTAAATGAATTATAGGGGGTTAAGAGAAAGCTTGCATAAATGAGTGATGGATGAATGCATGACAAGTGGATAAACACTGTCACTTGAGGGGTGCGTGGGTGGCTTAGTTGGTTAAGTGGCTATCTCTGGCTCAGGTTCTGATCCCAAAGTCCTGGGATCAAGCCCCGCATTGGGCTCCTTGCTCAGCAGGAGCCTGCTTCTCCCTCTGTTTCCCTCTCCCCCTGCTTGTTCTCTCTCTCTCTGTGTCGAATAAATAAATAAAATCTTTAAAAATACAAAACATTGTCACTTGACAGATTCAAGAAGATATATGACACTGGCTATCATTGAGAATTAAAACATAAGAACAGGACATGGAAAAAGATGAATAAGAAGTTATAGCATGCAGAAAAATATGATGTTAGCAAAGGATGGATGAGAAAGTTGGAGAAGGAGCAAATGACCTGGATTCCGAGAACATAAATTTACTTACAAATGTGATCTCGACAGGCCATTTTCTTCTCTCTTCTTTGCCTTCTTCACCTCTTAGACTTCTTAGACACCCCTTAGACTACTTTATCACAGTCTGTATGGTGAATCAACTTAATAATGAAAGCAAAATTCCATAACAGTTTTTAGTTGGATTTAGGTAGGACTCAGATCACAGAGTTTAAGATTAAATAATTCGTGAATGATGTCAAGATGATTGTGCAATTTTGCTGAAGAATTTAAATTTGGAAAAAAAGCAAAGCAGAGAATTTGGTGAATAAAATAGGATCAAGTGAAGTATTTTAGGGCTTGTTTATTTTTGGCTAGTTTTTTTTAATTTGTCTCTTATAAACTAGAGCACAGTATCACATCAGAAGATTTGTGACTCGTAGTTTTGTGAGAGAAAGAAGGCTTAGAAGAGTGATTTGGGGAGAACATTTCCTGAATTGATGATTGTAATCATTGCCAATTAACAGTAAAATTCATTTCATTATGGATTTTAACAGAAGTAGGCAAACATAAGTAATACACAGTTTTGTGTGTATGTGCGTAAGTTGAGAATCTGATAAAAATATCAAAGATCTTTACTAGATATTGTATCTATAAAATAGATATACATATACATATATAAAATTATATAATTTTAGGTGTTTATAAACCCCTCAAAGTGCATTTAATGAGGCAGAGGGTAGAGGTGCCCCTGGTTAGTGACTGGTGATTGTTGTGTTTTTCTGTGAACACAAAACTAATTGTTACATTATTCCAGTGCAGCAAAAATATATTTACATCAGCATTTTTGAATTGAAGATGAATCACACAGAAATTTCTCTACAGAATACTAAAAAAAAGTCATGTCAAATATGTTTACAAGGCTGTTCTATTTTAGACTACAGTGGATTAGAAAGATGCTTCGATAGTTATGAAACTAAATGATTAGAGAGTAGAGCAAGACAGATGCGGAGAGCTCACCTTAGAACTTCAGAGCAATGCTATGACTTGTATAAGGTGGCACAAGTGAGACTGAAGGCATGTGCGAGTGAATGAGTGAGTGAATGAAAGAAATGCAAAGGTTTTTGGAGCCAGCCAAGAAAAATGACAACAACACAATGACATGGAGGTGGCAAGGGGGTTACTGATTTTCTATTTCATTTTTTTATGTCCAGGCAGCTCTAAGCCCAGAGATAAGCAGTGACTTTAAAGTAATCCATCGTTTAGCCTCTGATATAAACTGAAAATATCTGTGCCTTTATGCCTTTTTTGCAGCTCAAGACTTTCTTTCTTTCTTTTTTTTTTTTTTTAATAAAACATACCTTCTCCTCAACAAGTGAACTCCTACACCCCGTTCCACCTTTCCCCGGTGTTACCTTTCTAATCAGACTCAACCACTGAAGGATTTAAAACTTGGCCAGTTGTAAGGGGAAAAAGTCTCTCTTCTATGAAACTGTGTCTGCAAAGACTGGCTTTCTCCCAAGCCACAGGAACTTTAAACAGTCTGCTAGCTCAGTCGGCACAGACAGGTTCAAGCACAGAGTAGGATAAAAAGCTGCTACTAGGCTTTTAATCTTGCTGGTTGCAGAGACCCTTGATGTTTTCTGTCGTCTTCTCTTGAAGACAGTTTATAAATGTATGACAGCAAAGTAAAAAATTGTTAAATCTATTGGTGTGTATATCAAAATAGGGGAAAGTGGAATGAAAACCAGGTAAGTTATTCTGAATGTGAATATTTATTCAGATTCAGATGACTATTCAGATGATCGGACTGCTTAATAGTCAAAATTCTGATTTTGCATTTAATTCATCCCCCAAATTTTTCAAAAACCACTCTTACTTTCCTTTTATAAGGTAGAAGAATGGGACTAGTTCTGGCCCTGGCTTTGACATTCAGTGCCTATGTGATTTCTGAGCCCCTTAGTATTTCTGAGCATCCATATCTTCATCTATAAAATAGGATACTTGTTATGATATATCTGTTGAATGTGTGAATGAAGCACCAGGGACAAACTGAGGAGCTGTTCAGTAATTAGTCCTCTTTCTTACTCTCAATAGCTATGTCACTTGAGTTGGCTTTTTACACCTATTGATAACTAGACACCTTATCTTTTAAAATACTTAATTGGATATGTAAAATATAATATGACTTCCACAAGAACTCATACTTTATACATAATTTTAGAAAGTACTGGTCTACCTTTGTCACACTGGTGAGATTTCTACCTCAAACATTAAATTCACTAACTACATCTAAAATGTTCTGATTATTTTTAAAGTTAGTCTTTACAGGGAACAGGTGTCAAGTGTCTGAGTGTTGCATTTTTGAAGGGAGTAAAGATTTTCCTTTCTCTAGAAGCTTAAAATAAGATGCAGAAAAGAAATACAATGTGGGATTTGGGACTCTGATTCATCCTGATAACAAAATACATCATCCTGCAAGAAAGCTTTCTTCATACATTGTTTCAAAACATTCACTTTTTAAGATTAGACTGTTTCATTTCTCTTACATATGTCCTATTGACCAGTTGTCTCTCTCTGGACTCATCTCATCCCATTACTGAAACAAAAATAGAAATCAAACCCACCCAAAATTTATTGATGTTCATTATCCTCTCATTACTCATTTAGCCCTGGTCACTAGCAGGCTGACCTCTCAGGTCATGTGAAGGGCTCACGGCACTTTTATTTTTTTTAAGCCTAAAAAGTAGAATGAAACAAATCTCAGAAATTATATTTATGTATAGATGAAATTTTACAAAGGTAAAGTCTTAAACAAATGGTCAACAGACACATGAAAAAATGTTCCACATCACTGGGCATCAGGGAAATATAAATCAAAACTACAATGAGATACCACCTCATACCAGTCACAATGACTGAAATTAACAAGACAGGAAACAACAAATGTTGGTGAGGATGCAGAGAAAGGGAACCCTTTTACACCGTTGGTGGGAATGCAAGCTGGTGCAACCACTCTGGAAAGAGCTGAGATGTCCATTGACATTAATGAATAAGGAAGATGTCATGCACACACACACACACACACACACACACACACACACACACACACACAACACACACACACACTGGAATATTACTCAGCCATCAGAAAGGATGAATACTTACCATTTACATCGACATGGATGGAACTGGAGGATAATAGGCTGAGCAAAATAAGTCAAACAGAGAAAGACAATTATCATACAGTTTCACTCATATGTGGAATATAAGAAACAGCACAGAGGATCATAGGGGAACAGAGGGAAAAATGAATAGGAAGTCATAGAAAGGGAGAAAAACCATGATAGACTCTTAACTATAGGAAACAAACTGAGGGTTTCTGGAGGGGAGGCAGTAGGAACTGGGGTAACTGGGTGACGGGCATTAAGGAGGGCATGGGATGTGATGAGCACTGGGTATTATACACAACTGATGAATCAATGAACACTACATCTGAAACTAATGATGTGCTATGTGTTGGCTAACTGAATCTAAATTTTAAAAAAGTAAGAATATTTTAGGGAATAAAAAGAAGTAAAGTCTTCTTTGGAATGATAGTACAATAAATCATCTCCTAGAGAGCTTTTAAAATAAATGATTAGATGACATCATTTGTATATAATATCTGAACATAAATAGACTGAGTTGCTTCAAATATATGTCTGGCAAGAACTTATAAAGAAGAAGTATATAAAAGTAGAAGTAGGTAAGAGAGTTTAGAAGGTGATTTGGTAAATTGTCCTCTGAGAAGTTAGAGGTTTTTAAAATAATCTGGAGACATTCATAACAGTGTAATTACTTTATCATCTATGTGTCCATTCTTCTTTATTGTGCTCAGTTTCTGCACTTTTCCACTTTCCATTCCCTTTCTAGCTCACTGTCTTTAAAGACTGCATTCACATTTCTTTTTTGTGGGTTAGGTCTGAATATATTGATCACAAAGTAAAATGACATTTATTTCCATAGGTTCCTCCAAAGCAGTGGTGGGTGTAGTTAAAAACTGTACTGAAATATTGGTAAGTCTGAACAGGGTCTGTGAATATCATATGCAAATATTCTTTGCAGATACAGAGGTCTGTGAATTTGTATTTTAAACTTTGAACTCCTCAAACTGAGTCACATTAAGTTCATTTGTCAGAAGTTGGAAAAGATGATCTTTTTAAAACAAGAATGCAACCAGCAGGTATTTATTTACATTAATGGCAAAGAGCTTTGCTTTCTTCTCATTGAGTTACATTTATTTCACCTGGTTCATGGGGCAGCTGACAAGATGTGACGGGAACTAGGCAGTCTGTCCCTCCAAAAGTCCAACTTTGTTTCATTTTATAATGGTTCCTCTCATTTCCCCCTGCGACATTCTAGTGATAGTAACAAATCATATAAACTTCTTGGGAACAAGCATCATCGTATCAGCTTCTCACACCCGTCCCTCTCACACAGCTGTCCCTTTTCCTCTTCGTGGGCTGCACTTTTTCTGATGGTGTTTTCGCCCTGGCAGACTGTGGTGATTTGTAGCAAGAGTGACTGAAGCCTTCAGAAGTGGTGATGAAGACGTGGGAACCACAGTGTTTACCAGAAGGCAAAGAAAGAGAAAGTTGGCCATTGTACACACTTATCCAATTGTTTTCATGATGTTGTTAGAACAGGGAAAATGATGCTCACGGGAGCATTCCAGTGTGTGTGTGTGTGTGTGTGTGTGTGTGTGTGTGTGTGTGTGTGTGTGTGTGTGTGTGTGTGTGTGTGTGTGTGTGGTGAGTGGGAAAGCTGAGAAGGGAAAAAGGCAGGCAGGGTGCTCCAGTGACCTGGATAAACTTACTCGACTACAGCATTTCATTTTTCTCTAACTCACTGTCAAGTGAAAAAATAATCCAAAATCAGAACAGGGGAATGGAAAAGCTTCATAGTTTCGGACTCTATGAGATAGTGTGAAGCACATTTGTAATGAAATGGAGTCATCATTAGCTCTAAAAGGATCCTTAACAACGTTATTTATTTTATTTTGTTTGAAATATAAGAGAAAAGGACAAGTGGATTTGAAACACGTCTTATTTGAATACTCTTTAACAGTTCTTGTAGCTCACACCCTCTTGAGCTGTGCACAATGACTGTTCTGAAACTTGAAGCTATAAAGAAATATTCAACACCCAGAGATGAGATAATTCACTTTTTGCACACACAGCAAACACTGACATTCAGCACAAAGGTAGTAAGTAACTCACAGTAATAATCCAAGATTACCTGGAGGGGAGAAAAAAAAACCTAAAATAATATTTTTGTTTTTCAAAATGTGGATTTTTTCTCTTCTATGAGCCTGCCTTCTCATCACTGAACAGGAGGGGAAAACATCAGTGTCTACAAGAACACCACAAGATTAATTAATGAATTTTATAAAGGGTTTGTGTAAACACTTGTAGGTTTTTATAAGGGAAATAATATTGACTCGTCTTGTACCCTATGCCCAATAATGTGAAATGACTTCTCCTTGGTTATGGTGTTAAAAGAATTGGAAAACCCAAAACTTTTCATTGAAAATAAGGTTGCTTTCTGAGACAAAGTTTGGCTTTGTTTTAAAGCATGCTTCCTTTGGTGGATGAGCTAATGCAATGATAGTAAGGCAAAGAAATTAAAAAAGTAGTAACAAGTTCGCATTCAGAAACCGTGACACAGACTTTCATGTGTTTACGGTAAGCTTGATAGCCTGTCTTTTTGTAGGAAGGGGTAGTTACGAGCATCATAAAACCTGGATTAGAGGTCGAATGTCAGTGTATTTAATTAGCTGAACAACAGTTCCTTTAAATTACTCAATATTTTAAATGTGTCCGTAGCGATGAAAAAAATTACCTTAACTCCTTGTTTCCTAAGATCTCAAAGTAGTTAACATATAAGTTATCTCATATATTGTGAACATATTCCTGTGAAGTCGGATAGTACTTCTCATATTAGCCTGACTTTTAAAAACTGAAGGATCACAAATTAATGCAAAACTTCCCTGAAATTAAAGCAGATATTTGGAAGAAGTTAACTGGGTAGGTTCTTCCTTTGGTGTTGAAGCATACAAAGAGCACAGTTTAATTTTTTTTTTCAAAAATGAACTTTTTCCTGATTTAACTTTTGCTTCCCTTTCTAATTATTCAGCTTTTATCTATGTGGTTAGATTTAAAAGAACAGTAATTAATTTGTCCCTTTCATTTACTAGTGTCATAAAATAAAGTACTCTGCGCTCCTACTGCTGTTTTACTCAGTTAAAACAGCACCAATTCTTAGATGTTTTTATAGTCAGTGCCTAAGACCTTCCAAACCAAGTGAATAAATCCTCAATAAATTGTCTGACATTTTCAAGTGCTAAAATAGTTCAAATAGTTTCCTATATCCTGTGCCCCTCCTCATTTTATTTCACATCTGTGTTTGCCACTAATTAATACCATCTCTTTTTTATTATTCTTCAAATATAGAGGCTTTAGAAAATATTTCCCTCTAAGAAATATCTGTTGTACAATTATTTTCTTTTATTGCTATGCAGGTTAATTTGGCTGCCCTGTGCTGGTTTGTTTTTGTTTTTGTTTTTGTTTTTTTTTTCCCCTAGAGCAAGAAAATCTTGAGTTCGTCCTTTCAGAAACTAGCATGGAGTGAAGCTGTGTTTATATTTAGAGCAAAGTAACAGACAATTGTCTAATTTACTTAAGTATAAATGTGATTTAAAAAAATTTCAGTTATGCCTCCTTTGGAATTTTGTACACATTTGACCCAAAATGCTAAATCAAAAATCAAGCAATAAAATTTAATTTAAAGATTGTATCTTTTGTTTTTGACTTTTTGTGAGCTTATAATACCACCACCAAGCCTTACCCCCTGCTTTTTTTTCCCAGTAAAGTACTTCAGTAGGTACTGCAAAGAAACAGTTTTGCAGGTTACTGAACTCTCTTTTATTGGGTTGTGTGTGTGTGTTGAAGGATTTCACACTTATTTTCAGAAATGCTAAAAAAGGATTAATTGTGAATATGTGTGATGCCATTTATTCTGCTTTTCCTTCTATTCAACTAATTTTCACATGCCTAAGAAAGCTTGTTTATAACAGGTGCCCCTATAAAGAATCCCTCATCACCCTTATGTAATACATTCCACATATATATCACACACACACAGACAATATACATCTTTTAAAAAAACGGTGTCATTTATAACTGTACAATCCTAAATACCGGCAGTGGACACTACACAGAGGCACTGAAGATAGAAACCCACACTAAGAGATTCAAGATTATGAATCAAAGTTCCAGAAATATAAAAGAAAACAAAAATGGAGGCAAAAAAAAGTGAAAGGACAAGCAAATTTGAATAGTTTCCTTCTATATTTACATAGTGTCTGCTTTTCAAATGCATATGGGACAAAATAGGGCACACAAGCAGTATCTCTTCCTGCTGTTTCCTTTCTACCCTCAAACATTTTGCAAGTCCGACTGAGCCAACAATTGGACATGAAAGTCATGCAAGAATTGTAATAGTAATAGGAAAAAAGAGTATGTATTTTTGCAAAACATTGCTTTTCATTCCAGCCCGAGAAAATATGCACGGCTGTTTATCTTGGTTTTGCTGCTTCTTTGCACTGTCCAATATGGGCTGGCTGGCTGTCTGCAGGGCTTTCCACAGCCGCTTACAAGAGCTTCACTATTCGTTAGGGCAATAAGGAGATGCTTTTGAGTGTGTTGAGTTGAAAGCTCCATTTAGTCTTTCTTTCACTCAATCTGCTTATGTAACTTAAATATTTTTAGTGCCCAGGAGTTCAAAGCGACTAATGTGTTGTGTTTCAGAATGACAAATAGAACACACTAAAAACAGCATTAGAATGTTTTCCTAAGCAAGTTTCAGGGAAATGTGTGGTGCTCTGAATGGAACTCCACATAGCATTTTGGCCATAGAGCATTTCCTTCCTTGTGCTTAGGCCTGAATGAGTCATTGTGCCTGGCCTTCCCTGCCCTCCAATAGGCCTGGGCCTGACCACGAACAAGCAGTGAGCACAAGCCGAATTCATCTGTGGCTCCCAAGTGACAGAAAGGAAATATTCCTTCTGGTAATTTATTGATGAGCTCAGTCCAGATGTAGATGCCTGTTTCACTGAGCACGGCGTCTTCACAAGCTTGGCTCCCATTTTGAATGGCAGCCAAGGAATTCCTACCAGGAGTTACCAAGAAAACACCCTCTTTCTTACTGAGGGTTGAGATATGAATAGTCTTGTAGAATTAATCCAATCTGGGGAACATATTAGGAGGAAACTTCTGCTATAGACTGGCTGTTACCAGGAAGCTCTTTGAGATATTGTAATATCTCAATAGCGTTCTTAGCCTTATTTCGTTTCCAGAGGTGTTTGATTCATGAAAATCTTATTAGTAGGAAATATCAGTCTTTACTCACTTGCTGATGTGATCAGTTGTGACACAAGAGGTCCTCTGTGGAGAAAAAAAAAGACATTTTTATTAGTTCACTGAATTTGGCAGATGCTGCCTTAAAAAGAAGGATTATTTTTTTTTTAAATATTGAATTTCATTCAGGATATTGTAGGGTCTTCGTGAGAATAAAAGAGTCCCAAAACACAATTGCAAAGCTGCTTTTATCACCAGAAATGCAAAGAATACCTGTAGTTTGGTCGATCTTCACACAAATTTCAGACCACGTAGAAGGTCTGCTGAGGAAGACTGTCTGTGAGAGAACACTGAAAGACCTTGGTGTTCACACTTTAGGCCACTATCCTTACAAAAGTACCCTAAAATATTGTCTTATGCGGAAATTATTTTCCAAAACTTGACAAATTCTCCACAGATTTTAATGCTTAATGTTCCAGAACCTAACCATGAGTTTAGTTTGATTTAGTCAAACAATTGATACGTATTGAGAACAAGTAGATTTATCCCACAAGAATATACGTAGCCATAAAATTGCTAACCAAATGTTTAGGAGCTGTTTTAAAAGCATATGCCTCTTCTCAAAAAATGTATGTTCTGTATGTTTTAATTATTTAATACACTCACCTTTGGTTTTCTTACTCTTTTCATTCTGTCTTCCCCTGTCTTCTGCTCCTATGACTTCCTGGCTCAGACTTCTCTGCACTCGAACAACTCATTCTTCTCTTTCCTTATTTTCCTCCAAATTCGGATACAAATTAGTCAAGATAGGGGAGATTTGATTATTAAATACAAGATGAGATTATTTAATACACTTTTCATCACCTACTTTTCTTCATTATATCTTCTCCTAGGAATGCACTGTGAAAATCCTTTCAAGTTAGTTTGTATGCACTGATTTATTTTTTTAATAAATGCAAAATATTTCATAGAGCAACTGTGCCTTAATTTATTATTCCTTTCTATACCAAATTGCATTCATTTTTTTCTAATTTATCTTCATCTACCACAAGGTAAGCATACTTGTATAAAGGGTTTTGCTGTTTTTTTATTATTATTTATTTGTTTAATTATTTTACTTATTGTTGCTTTTGTTTCCATGTGATTGAGTTCCTAGGAATTGATTTTTTGTGTCAAGACCTTAAGGTTTTTTTTAATATTAAGACATATTGTCATAATGCTTTCCAAAGAAGACCATAACACTTTACATTTCCATCAGCCGTATGTGAAACTACCATTTGCCCACAAGTCTCCCCAATCATCATAGATATTATAGCTCTTCCTAAATGCTACCAATCTGATGACTATGAAGAAATAGAGTATAATTTAATTTTATTTTTATCAATTAGAAAAATGAAAATTAAAATAGTTGTCATGGTTTTTTCCTACTTGGATTTAGTTTTCTAGCTTGCGGACTTATTCTTCCATAAATTAACTATACCTGACATATTTGATGTCAGTTTTCATTTGTGTTGGCTGTTTATACTTTTCAATCCTTAAGAACTTTTTGTGTATTTTAGATATAAAATCTTTTTATTTCATTTGGGTTTAAAAGTGTTTTTTTCCAAATATATTTCATTCTGTTGAAATTAGTTGTAATATTTTATCATAAATACCTTAATTTGTAATTAATCATACATTCTTGTTTTTTTTTTTTTTTGAGCTTTTGGGTTTCCAATCTTGGTTAAGAATTCTTCCACATCCTTGATTTACTTGTAACACTTTCCTTTTTAGTGTTGCTATGTAAATTCTTTGTCCATCTGAAATAGATTTTTGAATAAGATGTCCATGTGACAGGCCTATTCCGTAAGATAGTATAGGGGTTTGTACTGTACAACATTAGGGGTTACTATTCACAAAATAGATGTTTAACTTTATATATTTATCTTGACAATTTCCATTAGATGGCAACAAGTTTGGGTGAGGCAATTGGCAGGTAATAATAGTTTATTATTGTAATAAATTATTTTAAAGATTTTGATTCCATTATTATAAATGAAATTCCTCCATAGTTTTCTTTATTTATATTACTTTGAGTTTTAGGATGAAAGCTATTGTGGCATTACACAATAAACTGGAGACTTTTTCATTATTTTCCATGGTTTGAAATTCTTTAAATAGTACTCAATTTTTTTAAGTGTTAAAGTGCAGCTGTGACCTTCATCTAATCTGTGCCATTTTAGATTACAGAATTTTAATCCATTTTATAATCTCTTCTGTAATTATTGAACTGTTCAAGTCTCCGATTAACGTTGGAAATTTTTAGTTATTATATATCATAGGACATTATTCTATTTCCCAAATGTTTTCGAATGTGTAACGATAAACTGGTATTTAATAATCATCTTAGAAATTCCACAAGGTTTCTTATGGCTATAGTGTATTGTATATCTTTCCTTTAGAGTAATTTTATATAGCTTTTCTTAGTTTTGTATTCTCCGTTTTCCACAATCAAGCTTATGAGGTGTTAATTTTACTGGCCTTCTCGAACTTGCTTTTGGACTTACTTATCTTGTTAAATTTATGTGTTTGTGTGTTGTGTAGTTACAGTTGATTAACTTTAGATTATAGCCCTAATTAATCTTTGGTCTATTTTGCTTTGCTTATTTTTAATTTTTTAGTTACTACTTGGTGCCTTTAAAATTTTTTCCTTCTATGGGGTGCCTGGGTGGCCCAGTGGGTTAAAGCCTCTGCCTTCAGCTCAGGTCATGATCTCAGGGTCCTGGGATCGAGCCCCACATCAGGCTCCCTGCTAAGCCTCTTTGCCTGCCTCTCTGCCTACTTGTGATCTCTCTCTCTCTCTGTCAAATAAATAAATAAAATCTTTAAAAATTTTTTTCCTTCTATAATAATTAAGGACTTAAAGTTACACTTTTTTTTTCTGAATCCTGAGTTGTCTACAGTCACTAGGTTTTAATGTGAATTGTTCCTATGTTGTGCATGATTTTTCTCTCTTGATTTCCTAATTGATTTAGGGTTGTTTAGTGGTGTGTTTCTTAATTTGTACATGTGATATATTTTCGTCAACACTATTTATTTCTAGTTGTATTGGCTCGCAACCAGAAAAATGCAGGGTATAAGATTATTGTTAATGTTTTCATTGTGGCCAAGTAGCTAATTAAATTTGTGTTAATGTTCCAGGATGTAAGAATATATATGCTTTCTTTTTGGAAGAGGCAATGTCTGACATATATATATATATTATATATATATATATATATAATATATATATATATATTTGTTGAATGATTATTCACTTTCTTATATCCTCACTTGTATCTTGGCTGCTAGATTATCTAATTAGTTGAAGTCTTTCTATATAACTGTATGTTTTAGAAAAAAAAAGCTGTATGTTTTGTTCGTTCTTTGTGCATTTATACCAGTGTTTCTTTGTGTATTTAGCTGTATTTTATGCTACAGAGTTTTACTGTGATACCTTCCACGTAGAGTCATATCAGTACTTAATGATACCCTGTTTCAATTCTCCCTCGTATGGTATTAATGACATTGCTGCTGCTACTTCCACTTTCAGAGCATTTCCTCGTTTCTCTTTACTCATTCCTTTTTTTCCCAACTATTTAGGTACATTATCTTTAGTGTTCCTGTAACTAGCACAAATAATTGGTTTTTCAGTCCAATCTTGCCATCTCTATCTTCTAATGATAAAATCTACTTGCTTTTAGGATGAGGACTATTTACTTGATTTTAGTTGTTTTATTTTTCCTTTATCATATTTACATATCTTTACATTATTACTTGTTTGATTGTTCTACTTTTTCCATTGGAAATTTAGGAGTTTATTTACTTTCCCTTCCTCAGAATTTATAATAAAACATACCTTACTCTATTTTATGTCAAAATAAGATGCCAACTTTTTGTTTTACCTAATACTAATTCCTCTTACTGCTTTCCCTCACATCCTAATAAGAAAAAATCATTCAAGTAATCTCCATTTCACACCTTCCTACCCTCTTCTCACTCATGAGACAAAATTTAAGAACATATTTATTAATATTTATCAAACTCTAAGACATAAGCTTTTCTGATATTTTGTGTATTCTATAGTAGCAATTTTTCACATTATCCAGCATGGTGGCAGAAAATCTAGTATTCTCCATTTATATGCAATTACATGCTATATAGACTAAAAGAGATACATTGTACATAATCTATTCATCTATCAAAAATTATGAAATGCTCATTGTATGTAACTGTACTAGACACTGGGCTACAGCCATGAACAAAACAAATACCCGTGCCCTCGTGGAGTGTGCATTCTAATGATCTTTCTACCATTTCTTTCTACTCCTTGCCTTTCTCCATCTTGAATTCTCTGTTCTGGCTGATTATATAAAATGTTACATTATAGAGTTTTCTCAAATATTTTCTTTTGATGGGATAAGTGGAAAATAATTTTCATGAATTCTTTAAATCAGTTTGTTAAATGATATCTCAGGGCACAGGTTTGTTTGGGGTTTTTTGTTGTGTTTTTTTTGGGGGGGTAAAATCTATTGATGTTATCTGACTATATTCTAGCTTCTGATGTTACATATGAAAAATCAGAGGCCAATCTTGCCTTTTTCATTTGTAGATAACCTTAAGACATACAGAGGCAGCAGAAGCAAAAGGACTTGGCAATTATTAGGATAAAAATGTGGAAGACATGAATAAATGACACCCATATATGTGGACATACATGGCTGAGGCAAATGAGGTGGGCTTCTGGTATAACTGAATGAAGGAGGAACCACATTTGGGGCAGCAAGATTCAGTAGCAATGATGAATTCAAATCAGATTTGGAATAATTAAACTACTCACAATATATTATTTAACATAACATCTAAAAGGAAAGTAAATATTGCCCGGGTAGAGCACAAAGTAGTGATTCATTATTAAATTTCCATGTATGCATTGCAACACCATTAGTTTCTTTGGTGGGTAGGTGAGATTTCTGATGGTACTGTTTCTCTTGTAGTCACCGCTCCTCCATTTCCACCGGAGCTTTCCAAACCTATCCTTCTCAGTTACCTTAAATACACTTTAAATACACTATTGCTGGATTTGTCTTCATGAATGCACCTCTAAGCACACCATACAGAACCCCTGAACAGCTGTTTGTTCTTTATAACTTTAGGTTTAAATTCCTTAGTGAGGATTTCAGTACCCTAAATGCTGCCCTCTCATTATTTTCTCTACCTCTAATTTAATGTATATTGTGCTTTTTACAAATTGAAATATAAGTATACCTTTCATTTCCAAGGCATTAAATTTGCTCCTTTGCTCATGCCACTTCCTTTCCTGGGAGTTTCTTTTCCTACCTATTCACAAGTCCAATTTGTACTAATGCTTCAAGCTTCAGTCAGTGACACCTTCTTCATCAAACATATCTTGAGATGGAAGTTCTCTCTCTCTTCTCTGAAATGCTGTTTTATTTTGGAGAGCAAAAGAAAAGCCATTCATATTTATTGAATCCCTAAAATGTGTTAGAACTGTATTAGGGACTTCACCTACAGGATCTCATTAATAAAATAAATAAAGGATATAATTTCTTTCAGATATCACAGCTGAAGAAACTGAGTCTGAAAGAGGTTAAGTTTATCTGTCTTATAAATTGGGGAAGTGACCAAACTGGTCAAGAGGCAGGATCTTATAATCTTGTATATTAAGCTCCAGAGCCATGTATCTGTGCATGATTTGTTAAGCATAGATGAAGGTTAGGAATGGATGTGGTAGGTTTAGAGAAAACATTAATGTGATTAAATTCATTAAAAAAATGATGTACAAAAGGTAAAAGATATTCCATGCTGAGTAAAAAGGAGATCAACAAAAAGTTAGAATAAGAAGAGGATGGGCAGCCCTATCTTATTCTCTTTACTCTTCCTAAGAGTGAGTTTTCCCCTAGGTAGTGATGATTTTAACAATGAAGCTTCAGACTTGGTTGATTTGCATTCCACTGAAATCCTGAATTTGGCATTCAAGCTACTGGCTGTCTGAATGATTTTCATTATATTACTTCTAACTTTTTGAAAATGTCTAATTACCGATCTATAAGGTAACTTTGACACAGTATCCATACGTGACTTCAATCCTTCATGTCATATAGGAATTTCAAAAATGTTTGAGCTATGGTGCATGTGGCTGGCTCAGTTGGTTGAGCATCTGCCTTCTGCTCAGGTCCTGATCCCAGGGTCCTGGGATGGAGCCCTGAGTTGGGCTCCTTGCCCAGCTGGGAGCCTGCTCCTTCCTCTCCTCCTGCTCCTGCTCTCTCTATCTTTCTTACAAATAAGCAAATAAAATCTTTTTTTTTTTCAAATAAAATCTTTAAAAAAAAATGTTTGAGCTCCTGGTGCTGTCAGGTATCTTTAGCTAAGCTCAGAAACAGTGATAATAACCTCCAAGTAACTGTGATCCAAGCCTGATGGTAACATAACGTTCTGTAGAAGAACCGGCAGATGCTGTTTTATCATTCCATCAACATTAGTCAAGAAGAAAAATAGGCAGAAAGCCAGTCTTTCATTTGTGTTCAGAATAACACTTAGTTTAGTAGACTGGTAGGGGTGAACAATCTAACTCCCATTAAGCAATTATGAATGGATTTCAGATAAAGTCTTCAAAAGCCACATTATCTTATTGCTCTATAATACCTTTCCAGTAATGAAAAAATGTGTTCTTTCATTTTATATGTCTATTTGTTTTATAGCACTTAAATATTTATTTATATATTAAGATATTTTACAATTAATTTATAATTAGCAGATAAAAGCATATTACCCAGACACTTCTATGAAACATGTCATCTGTATCTGGAATTATGATGGAACACACTGTCTTTTCAAGTTTATCAAGTGTAACTAGAATCAAGAATGGTGCTGGTCATATAAGGCCTTTCCTGATGTCATTCCTCTTCCATTCCTTCCCCCACAGTTGATAAGATGAAAAACAGATAGAAATCCATGTAAGGTAAATGAGAAGATGCCAGATACATCCTTCTGCCATTTCAGTTACCTATGTAATTGAAAGAAAAAAAGAGTTATATAAGTGAATTTTTAAGATTTGGTTATTAATGAAACTGAGGATCTGAATTTTTTGAACCAATACTGCCTTATACTTAAGGACACTTTTGTGGCCTAAGGGACAGCAAAGACTGCATGAACTCTGTCCAGATTTTCATTCAGGGGATAAACTAGTGCCATAGATTAAATTAAAATTAAATTTTTAATTTATATTATAGCTGATTTCTATTACACCAATGAATTCTTCTGGTACATTATTATAATTTCAAAGGCACATTAGGAGAAAATAATTTGTAAATGCTTTCAATAAACAAAAGAAATTTTCTGCAGTTAACAATGGATTCTCAACCAGTATGTGAGGACTCTTACAATGGTAATGTCCCTTTTCTATTATAATTATTGAGAAACTCACTACTTGCATTTATTTTGGAGTATTTTCAGAAATATAATAGCATGTTTTCTGAAGTCTATGATTATTTTCAGAGTTAATATAAGCTTCCTTCCTAATGAACGCTGACAAGGTAAACCTTAATGTGCCAGAAACAATAGAACATAGTTTCAATTCTGAAACTCATTTGCAATTCGTTTTGCTTTGTATTAACACTAAACGTCACTTTGGTCATCTTGAAGTTATACTGTCTAACAAATAGGACTATTTTTGCTTAATTTTAGAGTAATCATCATTTTTCCCAGTATAAATGTACTTAAAAAGAGAGAGGTTGATTTCAAATTGTTATCTTCTTCTTTTTTTTTTTTTAAAGATTTTATTTATTTATTTCACAGAGGGAGAGAGATCACAAGGAGGCAGAGAGGCAGGCAGAGAGAGAGAGGGGGAAGCAGGCTCCCCGCCGAGCAGGGAGCCCAATGCGGGCCTCGATCCCAGGACCCTGAGATCATGACCTGAGCCGAAAGCAGAGGCTTTAACCCACTGAGCCACCCAGGCGCCCCATGTTATCTTCTTTTGTTAACCAAAATCCAACTTTTACTTTCGAGATTTTTAAAAATTATTTTTGCAGTGTAGTAAAGGCAAGTGTGCAATTAAATGGTGCTGAGATACATAATATGCACATTGAATATCTCTGTCGTATTTAATATGTTTTGGTAATACACTGCTTTTTTTCATAATACACAATATACCTTACTGTAGCACTGTGCTCCAAGGATCAGGAATTGGCATAAAGAGGATATTTCCTTGGTTATCACCTAAGGAAATTTAGTTACTAGAGGACCAAAGGACGTTGTTAATAAGACCTATAAGGCAAACAACCTGGACTCTGGGAATAGGGATATTGGCAGTCTTTACTATGAGTATACAATGGCTTTTCAGTTTCTCCTTTACTTCTGAATCAGTGGCCTTCAGTACCCATTTTAAAGTTAGTAACTGACATTCCTCTGCTCAATTTTTATTTTTTCCTTAATACTTGTTCTTTTTTTTTTTTTAAGACTTTATTTATTTATTTGACACAGAGAGAGAGACAGCGAGGGAAGGAACACAAGCAAGGGAGAAGGAGAGGGAGAAGTAGGCTTCCCACCGAGCAGGGAGCCTGATGTGGGGCTTGATCCCAGGACCTTGGGATTATGACCTGGGCCTAAGGCAGACGCCTAATGAATGAGCCACCTAGGTGCCCCAAAATACCTGTTCTTAATGTATTTTCTATGTATTTGGAAAATTCTATTGAAGATAGTAATATTCTATGTTTACTTATTTGAAGATAACACATGGTCAGTTGAGCATTAAATAACATAAATAAGACCAGAAGAAGAGATAATTTTTCTATAATTTTGGTTTATTTGATGTGTAAGCACAGCACTGCCATCACCCTGAATCAGTAATATAACATAGGTTCCTCATTAAGCCTCATTATTGGGATTTTTTTTTCTTAATGAATGACATGTTAAAAAAAAGAAAATTTTGAGAAGAAGGTTGTACTCTTTATATGCTGTAATAAGAGTATCTAAAATAGAATTTAGTGGGAAGAAAGTGAACCGGAACAGATAAAAGGAAAAAAAAAAAACAACAACCGCAAGGTTTACTTCCTTGGTGACTTTGGGGATGAGAAAAAATAATGTGGGGGAGTCAAAAATCCTCAAGTTCAGAGTCAAGTGTAATTTTGTGTACTGCCGAGAAAGAATAACCAACTTGGGAAAATTACATAAATGGAAGGTATTAATGAAATATTCATATATAGATTTTGCAGAAGAAGTAGGGATTTTTCTAAAGAG
Source organism: Ailurus styani (assembly GCA_002007465.1). Taxonomy (NCBI): domain Eukaryota; kingdom Metazoa; phylum Chordata; class Mammalia; order Carnivora; family Ailuridae; genus Ailurus; species Ailurus styani. The sequence continues at coordinate 53,261 of LNAC01001777.1, forward strand.
GAGAGAGCATAATAGTCTGAAAATCATCTAAGATTATCAGTATGACGATGCTAAAACCTGGAGTTGTAATCATGCTCCTTGGAAAATGATGAATGTATTCACACTTTATGGAGAATGATAAACTTATTTAATTTAATTTTCATTTAATTTTCACTGGAAACGGAGAGTGGGCATTTCACCGTCTTATTAGAGTCCATGCCCTCACAGCCAGTTCAGTATCTTTGTCACTACATGACAAAACTCCTTCCACTCCTCTATTTTCCCTTCAGTAGCCCTAACATTTAAGCCACTAGAACAGGAAAACGTTTGTTTATATCCTATTTTATCTCATTCTTAATATTCTACTATGGCAAGATATTTTCTGAATTTTTTTTCAGCCTGTCTTTGTCAGTATGATCAGTTATGATACAATAGCTTTCACAGCATTTTAAATTTTCAACTAACTTAATTTTGAATAGGCAATATGAGACAATAGCTAACAACCCCAAGATATAAAGTGAAAATCTCTCTTCCAGTCCTGTCCCCCATGCAGCCAGCTGGTTCCTTAATACTGCCCAGGGTAAACAGTTATCATTTCCTCCTTTCCCTTTTATTTATTTCCAGAGTGCCTTTATGAATGTACGTATAGATCACTTCCCATCATTTTACAAAAAAGTCAGTCTATTATACACATCATTTTGTAGCTTGCTTTTCATCACTGAACCATATACCTATATGTAGAATATGCCCTAGTTCTTTTGTATATCTGTTTTTTTTTTTACTTTTTGCTGCAATTTGTTTTGCTAATGCTCAAATTATGGACATTTGGTTTATTTCCAAGTGTTGCCATTACAAATAATGCTACAATGAATAAACATATGTTATCATTTCCTATTTCTGCACATAAATCTGTAAATTAAACTCCAAGAATAGAAATGGTTGTTCTTGTTTTTCATTTCTATAGACCAAAACCAGAGTCAATCTAAGATGTTTTACATTTATAAATGCTTTTATATGAATTATATCAATATACTACTCCAATAATATAATTTTTAAAAAATCTCCCAGACTGTTTCTGACAAATAATAGCCATGACCTTGGGAAATTTTTAAAAAATATTTGTAATTCAGGGGCACCTGGGTGGCTCAGTCAGTTGAGTTTCTGACTCTTGGCTTCAGCTCAGGTCATGATCTCAGGGTCCTGAGATGGAGCCCCATGTCAGGCTCCATGCTCACATCAAGTCTGCTTGTCCCTCTCCCTCTGCCCCTCCTCCCAGGCTCTCTTTCTTATTCTCTCTCTTGTAGATAAATAAAATCTCTAAAAAAATTCTTTATAATTCAGTTTCATCATCAACTAATAGATAATAGCCATACCTACCCTACAGAGTTGGTTTTTTTTTTATTTTTTTATTTTTTAAAGATTTTATTTTATTTATTTGACACAGAGAGAGAGATTACAAGTAGGCAGAGAGGCAGGCAGAGAGACAGCGAGAGGAGGAAGCAGGCTCCCTTCCGAGCAGAGAGCCCGATGCGGGCCTCGATCCCAGGACGCTGAGATCATGACCTGAGCCGAAAGCAGAGGCTTTAACCCACTGAGCCACCCAGGCGCCCCAGAGTTGTTTTAAAGACAAAATGAATTAATATATGTTAGGTATTCAAACATTCCCTGGGACATACCAAGTGTTCAAAAAATGCTGTTTATCATTATTATTCTAAAGCTTAGTGAAATTACTGACATTTAGTGATACTTTGTTAATACTTGGATTATACATTGACTTGCTAAGTACTGTTGTGAAACAATTGGAAATGATGTCTTTACTTTCTGGTTTCTTCATTTTAAATATCTTGCTATTCAGGGTAGTTTATAAATCAGATAGTTAATACAGATTTCTAGAGCAAGGTTCAAATTAATGATAATGGATATAATTTCATATTTCAAGGAATCTTCTTAAAAATTTCTATACTTGATTTCTTTTCAGGTTTCATTATATAATGAAATGAATTATAACAAATTATGACAGCTGACAAATAGGTGCAGAACTTTTAGCGTTGAGAGTCCCCTTTCCGCCATTGTCTGATTTTTTCTTCATGCTTACATTATTGTTATAACCACTGATTTACAGATTTTTTTGCAGTAATATTTTTCAGGCACTTGCCATTTTTGTTATGCTTAGTTGATAATAATGTGCTAAAATCCACTGATATGATCCAATGAGAAACAACGATTGGACACTTCCAGGTTGTCAAACTCTCATCAAGGTATTTTTATGTATACATATACACAGATTTTATGTGGATCATATAACCTATCATCCCAACTGCACCAATTTTGTAAGGGAAAGGGAACAGAAGCAAACTATGATCACTCTGAACAAACTGAGAGGAACTGCCATCCAACATATGTGACTGTGATGTTTGAAATACATTGGGAAGTGTAATTCTTTGTTGTCTATGATAAAAGTAAATGGAAGTGGAAATTCTACTATGTTTTCTTGCAGTGCAATTGACTAGCCTTGTATACTCTCCATGTTTTTTTGTTTGTTGTTGTTGTTTTCTTTAACCCTAGTTGGGAGACAACAGATACAGATGACTTCTTGAGTAAGTTTTACTGTAGTTGAAGGAAATAGCTTGAAGAAGGAAAGAGATGCTAAACATTTGTTAAAAAACACAGATGAGAAGTGTCTGTTCGTGTCTTCTGTCCATTTTTTGACATGATTATCTGTTTTTTGGGCGTAGAGCTTGAGGAGCTCTTTATAGATCTTGGATATCAGCCCTTTGTAGTGTCATTTGTGAATATCTTCTCCCATTCCATGGGTTGTCTCTTTGTTTTGTTGACTGTTTCCTTTGTTATGCAGAAGCTTTTTTTCTTGATGAAGCCCGAAGAGCTCATTTTCGCTTTTGTTTCCTTTGCCTTGGAGATGTGTCTTGAAAAAAGTTGCTGCGGCCGATGTCGAAGTGGTTACTGCCTATGTTCTCCTCTAGGATTTTGATAGATTCCTGCCTCACATTGATCGTCATTAGCATCAGGGAAATTCAAATCAAAACCACATTGAGATACCACTTTACATCCAGTTAGAATGGCCAAAATTAACAGGACAGGAAACAACAAGTGTTGGAGAGGATGTGGAGAAAAGGGAAATCTCTTATGCTGTTAGTGGGAGTGCAAGTTCTCTGATCTATGAGTGGTGCAGCCACTTAGGAAAACAGTGTGGAGATTCCTCAAAAAGTTAAAAATAGAGCTACCCTATGACCTTGCAATTGCACTACTGGGTATTTACCCCAAAGATACAGATACAGTGAAAAGAAGGGCCATATGTACCCCAGTGTTCATAGCAGCAATGGCCACAATCACCAAACTGTGGAAAGAGCCAAGATGCCCTTCTAGAGACGAATGGATAAAGAAGATGTGGTCTATATATACCTTGGAATATTACACAGCCATCAGAAAGGATGAATACCCAACTTTAGTATCAACATGGACAGGATTGGTGGAGATTATGCTGAGTGAAACAAGTCAAGCAGAGAAAGTCAATTATCATATGGTTTCACTTAGTTGTGGAGCATAAGGAATAACATGGAGGACATCAGGAGTAGGAAAGGAAAAGTGAATTGGAGGGGGAGAGGAAGCATGAGAGACTATGGACTCTAAGAAACAAACTGAGGGTTTTGGAGGGGTCTGGGGGAAGGTAAGCCTGGTGGTGGGTATTAAGGAGGGCACGTATTGCACGGAGCACTGGGTGTGGTGCATAAACAATGAATCTTGGAACACTGAAAAAAATAAAATTAAATTGAGATGTTAAAAAAAAACAACACAGATGAGTGGAAGAATTTTACTATAGCATGGCAGTGAAGTGATGTGAAGACAGAAGAATTTGAACATATGGATTCCATCCACAGATCGGCCAGTAACTCACAGGATGATCTCCATGACTTCAATTAACCCTGATGGTCTTTTTGCTTATCTGTAAAATAAGAATTCAATGGGTGATCATTAAATTTACTTCATTGATTTTTGGATATAGTAATTACTTTTAACACTGTGACTTTTTAAAAGTTCCAACAACTTAGAAATACAGTTTAGATTACCCTTACTTGCTATTTGGTAAACTTGGAACTTGCCAAAACTTGACAAAACTTTAGCTGTGTCAAAATATTAAAGACGGTATAAAGGGAAACTTGAAAAAGTTTTTCATACTCTGCCATCATCTTTCTGAGAATTTAGATATTATTTAGTCTTTTCTCCGTTACTATTCTTTTACATTCCTCCTTGTGCGTATGTTTGCTCACAAATTCCTGTCTATTATGGGTGAAGACGTCTTTGACTCCTACCCCACTAAGTATTATTTTTATTTTTGTGTTCCTTTTTATTATATGAACTAATGTAAATTAGTTCTCTAGATGGAAACGATCCAAATTCAGAATTTTTTTTAAATACTCAAGTTTTTATCGCATCTTAAAAGTCTCATTTGATTAAATTCTAGTTTATTTGGTAGAATCCTCACGACTAAATCATATGTTATAGACACGGAATATAATGATAGCTTGCATTTTCAAAGACATGTTCTGTTGTACAGTTCTATTAAAATGTCCAATAAATAAAGGCTATGATTGTTCCTATTATGTTTCTATGAAACCCACAAAAATACGCTATAAAAATGAAAAATTCAGTTAAAAGTTATCTGGTATTCAAAATGTGATATAATTAATCTGATTAAGTTTCTTTTAAAAAAAATTTAAAAATATTTGACAGAGAGAGCAAGAGAGTGAGAGAGCACAAGCAGGGGGAACAGTAGAGGACGAGGGAGAAGCAAGCTCCTTGCTGAGCAGGAAGCCCAATGCAGGGCTCAGTCCCAGGACCCTGGGATCATAACCTGAGCCAAAGGCAGATGCTTAACCGTCTGAGTCACCCAGGTGCCCCTGATTAGTTTCTTTAACAAATCAAATTCATTTATATTTTTGTGATGATATCATGTAGAAAACTAAGAATAAATGTTGAACATGTTTGCTTGCAGGGAAAGAGTTGCAAGTAATAATTTTGCATCATTCATTTTGTAGAAGTGATACTTGTTTTCACTCAGATGTTAAATAGTAAAAATAGGTTGTCGTGATTCATAGCAATAAAGAAAGGTTTACACCAACTTCATTGTACACTCCTGGATACTAATTTGGACATCCATATTCAGGAGAGATGGGGTGAAAAGGAGCAAAGTGGAGAATTTATACATTTCAGGTTATTTGAAAATTTCCCCCAAAAAGACAGCTTTCAGAAGATGTGACTTTAAAAGCAGCTGTAATTATAGGAAACATTTAAATTTGCTATATTGTTCAGTGTGTGTACAAATCAGATTTCTATATGTATAATTATCAAGTAGCAAATCATGATGAATATATACAGCATTAATTAAAATTTGCATTTAGTTATGGGAAAAAATATTAACACTATTATACTTACATGTATTATGCACTCATTTGTGAAATATATACTCTTGTTCCTTTTATGGCCATTTTCTCATAAAATCGTCATGACAACCTTACGAGGAAAATGTTATTAAAATTATGCTAAGTGAAATAAGTCAGACAGAGGAAGATGAATACCATATGACTGACTTCATGTATATGTAGAATCTAAAAAACAAAATGAACAAACAAAAGCAGAAACAGACCCATAAATACAGATGATAAACTGATAGTTTCAAGATGGGCAGGGGTGGAGGAATGGGCAAAATAAGAGGAGCAGGAGGTACAGGCTTCCAGTTATGGAATGCATAAATCATGGGATGAAAGGTACAACATAGGGAACACAGTCAATGGTATTATAATAGCGTTGTGTGGTGACAGATGGTAGCCACACTGACAGTGAGCATAGTGTAATGTATAAAGTTGTCAAATCCTTATGTTACACACCTGAAGCTAATGTAACAGTGTGTGTCAAATATACTTCATTAAAAAAAAAAACTAAAAAAAAAGTAACCATTTTACATTTAAGGAAACTGAGGCTTTGAAAAGTTAAATAGCTTGCCAAAATTCATAGCCAGACAATAGCAGAACCAAAACTCAATTCCAGCTCAGTCTGTATGCAAACCACATGCATCCATCACCATCCTCTATTCTGAGATCAATCACATTTTATATTATTAGAGATTAATTAAATATCACTCTCTGCTTTGAAATGGAGAATGAGGAAATAATACTATTAAGGCATTGATTCTAACTGTTTCATTTATCACCAACACCTAGTTAGATTCTTGGCACAAAACTTTAGGATAGTAATAGCTAATAATTATGGAGATATTTCCACATGTGAGGAAGGGTGCCATACACTATGTGATTTGATCTTTATCAAACCCTGTATGGAAGAAATTATTATTATCTTTGTCTTAAAAATGAGTAAACCAAAATTTAGAATGATTAAAAGTCTTGTGCCAGCCAGTAAGAAGTGGAGCCAAGACAGGAGTACAGATGTGTTTTTAAATAATATTTTGTAGTAAGCACTTAGGAAATTATTTAATTTGAAGTGTTTTATTTGATCACTAGAAGAAATACTGCTTATAGTATTTCAATAAATAAGTAAATATGATAGATGCATTTTATTTAATAAATAAAATATAATAATTTAATTCAGTGATGATCTATTGACAACTACAATATCCATACAAGAAACAGAGCTGAAGGTAAATCCTACTGAAAAATAATCAAAACTCATCTAGGAACCCAGAAGAAATAAGGGGAAAAAAAGTCTCTGAGAAGAACAACTGTTCTATAGCCCATTGTTTGATTTAATTACATTATAGACACGAGCCCTTAGTGCCGGAGTAACAAGCTTCAATTGTTAGTAAAATAAATGTCTTAACTTACAAATTTATTACTTGATTTTGTTTAGTTGATAAATTCTAGTAGACAGTTAGGGATTTAAAAAGGAGCCTAAGTGGGTGAAAATAAGAATTATAGCTGCAACAGTAGACAGCCAGGCAAGAGAAAAAAAAAATTAATGTAATGCTGATCTGTGAATATATTCCTGCCAAAATTTCCTACACATCTGAACTCCACCTGAAATGTTATGCTTGCTATTGAGTAAATCAACTAGTTTTTATTAAATAAAGACTATCAGCAATAGCTGAAGGAGTATTTCGTATACATGATCTGTTTAAGATAGAAAGTAAATGAGCACTGCATTGAGGAAGATTTCCACCCAAAATTAATGATCCAATTTTCAATAAGTTGAAAAGTAACCTTTGGTTTTCTAAAATTATTCATTTTTCAAAATAGCTTATTGCTTGGTCTTACCAAGATTAATTATTGCCATCACACATGTTAGTAAGTATATTGTTTAGGGCACTTGGGTGGCTCATTCAGTTAAGCATCAGATTCTTGATTTAGACTCAGGTCATGATCTCAGGGTCACAATCTTGGGGTGAAGAGATAGAGCCCAATGTGGAGGTCTACTATCCTCAGCCAGGAGTGGACTTGAGATTCTCTTTCTCTCTCTCTGTCCCTCCCCTCACTCCTATTCTCTCTCTCTCTTAAATAAATAGATAATAAATAAATAAATCTTTAAAAAACATAAGTATATTGTTTTTATGTCAAAGTTTCCAGTCTGGAGCTAATTTATTTGTTTAAATAAAGGTAAAAGGAAAACAAGAAAAATAACTACCAAATTAACAGGAGATATGAAAAAATAATTGAACATCTTGTAATAGTTATGTTAATAAAGTAAATTTAAAAGTAGTTGAATAAACTTACAGTTAAATGTGCCAGGCTGAAGGCCTACATTCATGTCTTCTCCCTTATTAAGGCCATTTAAATGAGAAAAAGTTATAATTGTACAAGGACAAAGAGGAAAAGGGGACAGATAATAAAGGAAAAAATACATCACTAATTTGGGAGCCATAAAAAGCTGGTGAGGTTTTTAACCCAATTGAGCAAACAGAATTCCAAATGACTGTGCAAAGGGATATTAACCAGCAGCAAGCCTATTTATGCTGTAGAACCACATAGATTTAAAAATTGGAGATGCTTATTTCCTCAGAAAAGGGTGGTATATGAGGTGAAAGGGATTAATGGAAATCCCATGGAAGAGAGAACTGTCAAATCACATCATTATGAAATATCCAAAGAGTCAGAATAATGAGTGAAGCAGATCTTATACAGAAATCGGGCACTAAAATGGCTTTATGCTTCTCAACAGCAAATGCCCTTAGAATTTAGAGTAAACCTGATTTCCAACCTAGTTTCTATTACTAGCCAAACAATCAAGCATAAAAATAAAGACTATTTTCATCTGTAAACAGTCTACAAAAGTTTTCCTCTTAGGTACCTTTTCCTGATAACATGTTCCACCAAAATAATGGAACAAAATAAGGAAGAGAAAAATACAGGATATCCAACATACAGGCACTGGAAACAAAAAGATGAATAATTCTTAGAATAATAGTTGAAGAAAATTACAGGATCTCATAGCTATGAAGCAAATCAAATCTGAGCAAAAGGATAGAGAACTATCTGAAATAAAACTGATCGATTATCTGAGAAATTCCACAATCCCAATTGTATGGGAGGTCACCAAAGTAAATAGTATGGTTCTAATTAAAAATACAACTAAGCAAATTAAAACAAATAGGTATCAAATCCATGAACACACAAAAGTGAAAAAGGATGAAAAACATCACAAGGCTGTGCATGGTCAATAGTACACAGTATTTATTTACATAATGCAAAAATCGATAGATAATGTTTAAATTTATGGGTCAAAAATACCATTGAACACATTTATGGACAGAAATTCTAGAATAAACAGCTAGAAATTTGAAACTGTTTAATTCTAAGGAACCGGTCTAAGGGATAAAGAAAGTGACATTTAACAGCTGTTTTTCATTATGAATCTGAAGTACTCTTTCACTTTTAAATTACTTACATGTACAACTTTGATAATTTTTCAAGTATTTTAAAAGATAATTAAATCAGAGAAAAACTTTCATAGATACAAAAAGTTGAGTTTTTAGCTTATATAAAAATTAAATCTTATGTAATATTACAGCTTAAATTTTTTCACTATTTGATCAAGTCCACACTTAATTACAGATAAGAAAATGCACATAAATTATACCAATTTTGGAAAAACAGTAGAATATTTGCCTGAAGAAAATATCCTTTGTTAAATCAGTATTATCTTTTCGTGCAGAATTTAAATCCAACAGCAACAATGAACTTAACTAGTTTATTTCTTAACTGAAAATATGAGTATATACAAAATATTATCTGAATTGTCTTGGAGTTATAAAACATATAATGTGTAAAATTAAAATACTGTGAAATTTAATTCTGGTGTTTCTCATTAAATGTTATTAATAAAAGTTGCACAGTCAAATTAGAATTTTTAGGTAAAGGAAAATGTGATTAGCTTAAAATATAATCAACAATAATTTCAAGGCTTTTTTTTCCTATTATCTTGACAATTTTGAGAAGTACTGGTTATATATTCTGTAGAATTTCCCTCAGTAATCTTATTATTAGGTTGGAGTTACAGGTTTTTAGGAGGAAGACCACAGAGTTAAAGTTCCACTCTTACCACATTACCTCAAGAATACACATATAATATAACTCATCACTGCTGATGTTGACCTTGATCACCTGGCTGAGGTAGTGTTTGTCAGATTTTCCCATGATAAATTTACTCTTTACTCCCCTTTCCATATCATACTCTTTGAAAGTGAGTCACCATGTGTAGGCACCCTTCAGGTTTGTGGTTACTAGGTTTCCTTGCTGCTAATGAGGTATAATTTCTTCTAGGCCCTCTTTAGCTAACAGAGCAAGGAAATATACATGTATATGTGTGTGTGTGTGTAACACACACACACACACATATACACATATTTCTATATGACAACACCTACTTTAAGCTAAAGCATTTCATATTGATGTCTCTAACTTTTACTCCATAACCATATGGATCATTGTAGCCTTCTCTCTTTGCTTGCCTAAAATCTCCCAACATCAGTGAGAAAACCTTGCTCCTATCATCCCTTATTCATTTACTTAAATGTTCAATTCCAATATATATATATATACAGTGGTTTCAGAAATGGTGACCATGTTTCTCCACGGGGGGGGACTTTATCAACTAGAGTGAAATGTTTATGTAGAGATCTTTCTGTCTTTAGTCTTNTATATATACAGTGGTTTCAGAAATGGTGACCATGTTTCTCCACGGGGGGGGGACTTTATCAACTAGAGTGAAATGTTTATGTAGAGATCTTTCTGTCTTTAGTCTTATAGTCTCCACTCATTGTCAATGTTACTTAGGTCAACACTTCCCCCCTACACACATCTCCTTCAATATTTTGTTTATTGACCTCCTAGGTTGCTTTTTTTTTTTAGTTTTACATGTTTTGGTCCACATCACGCCATAAAGTTCTATAGGTTTCAACACATGCCTAGTGTTGTGAACTACTACAGTATCATTCAGAATAATTTTGCAGTTTTAAAAAAAGAGCCATTCTGCTTTACTTATTCAACACTGCTGCCACTGAACCCCTTAGCAACTGATTCATTTATCATCTACAGTTTTACCCAAAATGTCATGCAAATTGAATCATATTCATATGTAGCCTTTTCTGACTGGCTCCTTTCATTTAGCAAGATGTATTAAGATTCATCCATATTGTTGCCTGGCTTGAGAGCTCATTCTTTTTATAACTGAATAGTATTTCATTGTATGACTGTATCAGGGGTTATTTATGTATTCACTTACTGAAGGGCAATTTCATCATTTCCAGTTTGAGGCAATTATGAGTAAAGCTTCTATAAACATTTTTGTGCAAGATTCAGTGTGGAGATAAATTTTCATGTAAGTTAAGTAAATACCTAGAAACATGATTACTAGATCATAAGATAAGATTATGCTTAGTTTTTTTATTTTTAAAGATTTTTTATTTATTTATTTCACAGCGGGAGAGAGATCACAAGGAGGCAGAGAGGCAGGCAGAGAGAGGGGGAAGCAGGCTTCCTGCTGAGCAAAGAGCCCGATGCGGGCCTCGATCCCAGGACCCTGAGATCATGACCTGAGCCGAAAGCAGAGGCTTTTTTTTTTTTTTTAAAGATTTTATTTATTTATTTGACACAGAGAGAGAGATTACAAGTAGGCAGAGAGACAGGGAGAGGAGGAAGCAGGCTCCCTGCTGAGCAGAGAGCCCGATGCGGGCCTCGATCCCAGGACGCTGAGATCATGACCTGAGCCGAAAGCAGAGGCTTTAACCCACTGAGCCACCCAGGCGCCCTATGCTTAGTTTTTTATAAGAAACTTCCAACTGTCTTCCTAGGTGGCTATACCATTTTGCATTCCCACTACCATTAAATGAAAGGTGCTGCCCCTCAACACAGTCAGCAATCAGTATTATCAGGTTTTTGGTTTTAGACATTGTAATAGCCATGGAGTCATATCTTGTTGCTTTAATTTCCATTCCCTACAGACAAATGATAAGAATTGTGTCATATTATTGTCACCTGTATATTTTTCTAGATGAAGTAACTGTTCAGATCCCTTACCTATGTTCTTTGTTTACTTTGTTGTCTTATTTTGCAAATTTCTTATGTGTTTTGAATGCAAGTCTTTTCAAATACATATTTTGCAAATGTTTTTCCCTGTCTGTGGCTTGACTATTCATTCTCCAATTAGTATCTTTCACAAAGCAGAAATATTTAATTTTATTAAATCCAACATGTGTTTTTTCTTTTATGGATTGTGTCTTTTGTGTAGTTTCTAAAAACTCATCACCAAAAACCTAGGTAATATAAATTTTTATCCATGTTTTCTTCTAGAAGTCTTACAGTTTTGCATTTTGCACTTAGATCTACAATTTGGGGTTAATTTTTGTGTAAGGTATATAGTCAACATTTAGATTCAAATTTTACATACTAATTTCCACATGCTAAAACCGTTTGTTGAAAATATGATCCTTTCTCCATTGAGTTGTCTCCATGTTTTTGTTAAAAAAAAAAAAGTCAGCAGTATTTGTGTGGATCTATTACTGGGCTCCCAATTCTGTTCATAGATCTGCGTGTCTATTTTTTTTTTCTCAATACCACACCATCTTGCTTACTATAGATATAGATAATCACCAGTTGTCTGGTGATTTATCCTGGTGAGAGTTTTAACAGTTGTGTCTGTCAAAGAATTGGTTCATTTTCATCTCATTAATCAGATTTGCAGGCATTATGTTATTGATAATATTCCTTTATTATCTTTTTTAATGTTCATAGACTCAGCAGTAATGATCCCTTTAACATTTATGATATGGGTAATTTGTGTCCTCTCTCTTTCTTTTTTAGACAAGTGAGTGTGGTTAGAGATTTATCAATGTTATTGATCTTTTCAAAGAACTAACTTATAGTTTTGTTTTGTTTTGTTTTCTATTGAATCCTGTTTTTGGCTTAATTGTTTTCTGCTTTAATTTTTGTTATTTTTTTCTCTTGCTTTAGGCTTAATTTTCTCTTCATCTTCCTAAGATAGAAACTAAAGTTTTTGATTTTAGAACTTATTTTCTAAATATATGTATCAATACTATAAATTTCCTTCTAAGAACTGATTTCACAGCATCCCAACATTTCATTTTTGTTTAATTGAAAATACTTTCCAAATTTCTCTTGAAATTTTTTCTTTGATCTGTGCATTATTTGGAATTTTTTTAATGCCCAAATATTTGGAGATTTTTCAGCTACCCTTTCATTATAGATTTCTAGCTTAATTCTCTTGAGATCTGTGAACATATTTTGATTTCCATTTTTTAAAAAGTTTTTAAAGTGTGTTTTATGTCCAAGAATGTGATCTTTCTTAGTGAATATTCCATGACAACTTGAAAAGGATTTGTATTCCACTGTTGTTGGATGGAGTATTACAGAAATGTCAACTAGATCAGGTTAATTGATGGTTCAGGTCACTGGTGTCCTTAATTGGTTTTCACTGTACCGTATCCGTCAATTACTAACAGACAAGTTTTGGAGGCTCCAACTATATTAGTGGATTTGTCTATTTCTCCTTGCAATTCTATCAGATCTTGCCTCATGTGGGTTAATCACGTAAAATACTTATAAATCATCAAAATATTAAAAAAAAAACCTTGGTCTATTAGCATCTCATAAACAGCATGTGAATGCTCTGTTACTATGGTAGGAAATTGCACTTTTAATTCATATTTTTGTTACTTTAAAAGCCATAATGAGAAGATATAATTTCTTAAAGTTATCTTGTTGATAAAAAATCTGAAATACAGTTTATATGTTTTCTCTATTATAAAATCTTCACATCCTTAAATATATTCAAAATTCAGAATTTTCTGTTAGTAATGGTTATTCCAAATTAAAAACAAAACAAAACAAAACATGATAGTAGGCCTTTTGAGTGGGAGTTCTGAGATGCCACACAGATATTTGCAGACAAATTGCTTTCAGAAGGAAAATGAGTCCATATAGATATTATGGAAGAACAGATTCATACCTTTTGTGTTGAGATATAATGATGGGAAATGTAAAATGACATGCTTAGGAGAAGAAAAGGATAATTAAAGTATTCAAAATTTAGAGGTAAATGCCAATCTGACATTTTCTTTTCCATTCCTTTACCTTTCTTAGGTTTGTAAAGATGTTTTTATCAAGCTTCTGTCTTTTTATCATCTGCATAGGCAACAGTTCACTAGTGCAAATGCAAATTTATCCCATGATCTCCTCCATGGCCTGAAAATGTGACCTTCAAATATCACTAATCTTCTAAAGAACAAGATAATGGGAAAATAGAATATCACCAGAAAGGATATTTTGAGAAAAATATCATTTACAAGTTAGTTTTTTCAAAGGGAATGTCATCAGTACTAAAATGAGCTCCAACTTTTGAGGATGAGTGATTTATATTAAAAAAATAAGAAATCTTTAATAAAACTCCTAGTAAATTGATTGTTTGGACATTTGAAAAGTAAAACATAAGTCTGAGTTATCTGACAAAATTATCAAAAACATGCTTTTTCTCTTTTAATTGAAATGAACAGATCTACAACCAGAATGCAATTCGTTGTATTAGTTTTTCTCCAATGTTGGTTCCATTTTGTATCTTAATGCCTTATACCTAAGGAAGTAAGATTGCATTTTTTTTTATGAAGCAGAATAAGTAACAAAACAGTCCTAAGGATATCTGACATGAAAAATCCTTTTAATATTAATCACATTACAAATGTATAATTATAATAGCACTAAGTCAACTTTATACTGAGAGTTACAATTCTGAAAAGCTCCCACCGAACAAAGGTATAATTACTTATCTAAAAGTAGTTTCCTAAACTAAAATGAGAGTTAATTCTAAATTTTTTTTCTTGCATTTATAAGATTTTATTTAAGTTCCAGTTACTTAACATACAATGTAATACTAGTTTCAAGAGTAGAATTTCATGATTCATCACTTACGTATAACACCAGTGTTCATCACAACGAGTGCCTTCATAATACCCATCACCCATTTATCTCCCACCCGCCACCCCTCCAGCAATGCTCAGTTTGTTCTCTATAGTTAAATGGCTTGAAAATTTTGTTTGTTTGTTTGCTTGCTTGCTTGTTTTGATGGTCTAGACGTTCTATAGTAGGTTAGTTTGAAGGCTGAATTATTCCAGAATATAATCATGTTCATGCTGTAGGGTTGGGGGAAAGAAGAAAGATCTTTTGATGAACGGACTTTCTCATTGCCTCTTATTAATGCAGTGTTCCCGAAAAATTCACTGATAAAACATGCATGGAGTTGTTCATAGCTGCTTCCAAGTATTGCAAAATGAAAAGAAGATCCTCACTTTATGAACTTTCCTATTAGATCAACTGTAAAAGCAAACAAACAAACCAAAAAAAAAAAAAAAAAAACCACCATTAAATTGGAGGAGGAGGTAGAGAAACAAACCCTGGAAGTCAAGATGAGAATCTGGAAGGCTAGATGAGAGTTGACCCTGAATGAAAGGTCATATAGTCAATAATCTCTCGCAAATGGTCTATTTTCAAAACTCACTTGTGATTTTGAGTTATGTTCTAACAACTATCTTTCCTGTACTGTCATCCATCAATCCATCTTGAATGTTTTTAATTCTGTCATTCATGGCTTTTTTCTATAAAATCTCTTAAAAATCTGGGTATAGAAGAAACATTCCTCCACATGATATGGCCATGTATGACAAGCATACAGTTAACATCATAGTCAATGGTAAAAAGCTTTGTTTTTCCTCTGAGATTAGGAACAAGACAAGAATACCCATGCTCACTATTCCTATTCAACATAGCACTAGAAGTCCCAGCCAGAGCCATCAAGCAAGAAAAGAAATAAAAAGTATACAATTGGGAAAGGAAGAAGTAAAATTGTCTCTGCCTGCAAATGACGTGATCTTATATATAGAAAACCCCAAAGTTCCTAAAGTCTATTAGATTAATAAATACAGAAATTCAGTAAAGTTACAGGATATAATATCAACACACAAAAGTCAGTTACATTTCTACACCCTAACAACAAACTATCCAAAAAGAAATTAGAAGACAATCTCATTTAAAATAGCATCAAAAACAGTAAAACACTTAGGAATAAATTTAACCACTGGGTAAAAGATCCATGCACTGAAAGCAATAAGGTATTTATAAAAGAAATGGAAGAAAACACAAAGACATAGAAAGATCCATGTTTGTTAATTGAAAGAATTAATATTTTTATAATGTCTATGCTACCAAAAGCCATCTATAGAGTCAATGCAATCCCTACCAAAATTACAATGGCATTTTTCATAGAAATAGAATAAATAATCCTAAAATTCATATGGAACAACAAAAGACCCTGAATAGCCAAAGCAATCTGGAGAAAGAAGAGCAAAACTGGAGACATTATACTTCCCGATGTCAAACTATTTTATAAAGCTCTAGTAATCAAAACAGTATTGTACTGACATTGAAATGGGCAGGCAGACCAATGGAAGAGAATAGAGACCCCAGAAATAAACCCATGCATATACAGTCAACTTATATTTGACAAAAGAGCCAACAATACTGATTCATTGAGTTTGCATTGTGTCTATAGTTCAATTTAGGGATAATTGGCATCTTAACAATATTGAGTCTTCCAATCCTTGAACATGAGATATAGCTTCTTTCAATTAACTCTTCTTTCTTTCTTTTTTTTTTTTAAAGATTTTATTTATTTATTTGACACAGAGAGAGAGNGAGAGGCAGGCAGAGAGAGAGGAGGAAGCAGGCTCCCTGCTGAGCAGAGAGCCCGATGTGGGCCTCGATCCCAGGACGCTGAGATCATGACCTGAGCCGAAAGCAGAGGCTTTAACCCACTGAGCCACCCAGGCGCCCAATTAACTCTTCTTTCATCTTTTATCGGCGTTTTGCAGTTTTCAGCATATAGATCTCACACATATTTTGTTACATTTACATCTAAGTATTTTATGTTCTCTGGTGATTTGCATATTGCACTGTTTTTATTTTAATTTCCAATTATTTATTGCTATACGAAGAAATACAGTTGACTTTTGTATATTAGTCTTGTATCCTGTGACCCTAATAAAGAAATATGGAATTCTGAGACCTGAGACAAAAAGGCTTTACTAGAGAATTTTGTGAATCTTCCACCCACAGATTTCCAGATTTTCTTAACCAAAAAAAGCTGCTTTTATTCCTTTCTAGAGAAGTTCTGGCTTGCCTGAATACCCTGCAAAGCACTTACGTAAGGAATAATGCTTGGCCTCTTCATGATCATCTTTGCAACCCCCATTACCTCCAGGTTGGGTCATATCTCAGCCCAGCCCAAGTGCTAGAAATACAGTTCTGTTTCCATGAAGAAATAGATTGCATATAATAAGGGCTTTCATAACTAATATGCCCAGTTCATAGTAAGTCCAACAGGTCAGCAGATCTACCTTATATTCATTTTCCTCATCCCAAGTGCATATATTTGTAACTGGTAGAAAACTAATGTTTCTTCTTTTACCTGTATTCTGAGAGCCTCTTCCCAACCTTCAGTTAAGACAAAATAAAATTGCAGGAGGAATTAAAAAATCTTAAAGAATGCAGAGAGGATGATCCTCACCATTTCTCAGTTAAATTCACTAATATGTCTGCGGCAAAAGCCAGTTGATAAGATTATTGCTGGTAGACTATCACGAGCCTGCATAATGCTAGCCCTAATTGTAGTTGCCATACTAATAAGTTGTCTTTACTGGGATGATCCACACAGCTTTGACACTTTGTTTGCAGTTATTGATTTTGGAAGTGGGTCCCAGAATATATCAATAAAGAAAATCAAAACCAGTTCTGTTTTTCATGGGAATGACAGAAACATACATTCATCACCTTAACACCAGACCATGTAAAACCTTCTTCTCTTTGTCAAAATAAAGTCTAAAGGGATCTTAAAAGGTTTTGACCTTCTGCAGAATGTTGTAATGGTCCACTACATGGATGAGACTGTGTGTATATGATGGCACAGTGAGTAAATAGTGAAAGAGATATACCATGAAGTATAATATCTTCCCCCTATAACAACGTCTTTCAGAATAAATTCAGACACTTAAATGCAACCTAAAGAATGATACACATTCAGCCTAGCTGGAGTCTAGACATTTCTTAAATCTTTAGAAATCTTTTATCTTTCTTTTAAGTTAGAAATCAAATACATTAAAAGTTTTAAATGGAAATCCTTCTTAAAATGTCATAGCATCATGAGTAAAGAGTACATTTAACTTTTACACTCTCAAACCAAATTTCTTTTCTTCTTTTCTACTGTAAAGTGACTAAATACACTAAGAGTAACATAAAATATTCCTTTTGTCAAAATCCTTAGGACTTGTATTTTAAAGTCCAGTATATTAAAAATTTTGCAAAATACATATTAATCTATATTTTGCATGAATAAATGTTTATCACTGATTATAATGACCCTCCCATTTGTGAACTTTGAATATCATGTAATTATAAGGTTTGCGTCACAAATATGACCTTTCAGTCATCTGGCAGAAGAAGCCTGATTATTTTTAGCAGTTTCAAATATCAAGAGCTTCATGGTTTTCTTTTTCAAATCCAAATAACAATAATATACCTTTAAAAGAAAAAAAAAACACTAACTCCTGTGTATATTACTAATAGCAATTAAGGTGCTCCACTGTATCAGTGTTAAAGTTTTTTAAAAAGTCTATCTTAAACAAAGACAAACAAGTTACTGGAATTTTTGTTTGACATTCTGCCAGGCAGAACAAGTGGTCTATTTTAAGTTCCTTCCCTTCAATTTCATGCCATCTCAGTGAAAATTCCTTCTCTTACATCACTGAAAGATCTGAAATCAAAGGGCTTTTAAGGACATATTTAAGGTAATGAGTTTTGTTGGTAGCTCCTTGCCCTTTGTCTTCTTTCTCCAATAGTACTTGCCCCTTTCTAGAATCCCTGGAAATCACTATTTGCCATTGGATAGCGAGGGAGGGAAGCATAAGATCAAAGTTTCAAAGATCTGAACCACTAGCCAGATTTCTCATAGTTAACTGAATGAGAATGACAATTTACTATGTGTTTTATATATTGCTTTTAACTTAAAAACAAATGAATTCCGAAGTGCTGGGAATCGCCAGCAATCCCTATAGGGAAGGATGAAAGATTACTCCAAATTTAGCTGCAAAAGACGGGAGAAGGTAAGGGGGTCGGTCAATGCTCAGAGATTAAGACCCTTTGTTCTGCTTTGCTCCTGCCTTTATTGGTCCTTCAGGATAATCACAAATCCTTAATCATTGTTTCTCAAGCACGTGATGTGTGACAAGGGGTCTTACAGGAACTAGGAGGATCTGTTTACAGGAAAGATACAATATGTGAACCCTCGAGTTCTCCAAGTTATGCTAAACATAGCCTAGGGGACAATGCATACATCTCTTAGATTACAGGGCAGCTGTTTGGGCTAGAAAGCTTAGGGGAAGACAACTCCCTGCCGCATTCCATAGGCCTACACCTTTCTTGGAAAACTTCCCTGCCCCTAGTGGCCTCCGTGTTATGTTTTAGCAAGCCAGGTATTATGGATGATTTCATGCTCTACACCAAAGAAGATATATACACTGTACTTCATCTAATCCAAGATAGCATTGATTTTAAGATGATCATTATTTTAGGTAACACCAAGACCACCAAATAAATGATGACACAATATTAAGACATCATGTATTATTTGGCTCATTTTGAATTAAAAGATGTTAAAATGAAAAAAAAATATGTCTCTCTGTAATGATTTGCCATTGTTAATAAAGATTAGAAAGATCAGACCGGGTAATACATGTATTAAAGAATAATTGTATTTAAAGTTTTCTTTTTAGATTTTTGAGATATTCAAGTATATGAATTAAGCCTTGATTTAAAAAACCTCTTAAAGCAATAAGCTTCAGTAATTTGTTGACTCAATTAATCAACTGATAAATAAACAATATACATTGGACATACCTGTTTGACACCATTAATCTGTGAACTAATCATCTTTCTCAGGCAACTTTATATCAAGGCTGCTTTAAGAATCAAGCCATTTCACATCAAAAGCCCCTTTAAAAAAAATTGCCAATAACTTTTCTTCATGCCCATGAGAAGTCTTTTCACAACTTTGCCCAGTTGAGTAAACCTTTAGTTGACCTTTTGACCACTGCTTGGCTTTGTTTCATCTTTGCTCAAAGGCTGTCAATACTTAAAAGCTAAGGTAAAGAAAGTTCCTGGGGCAATTTATTTTTGCCTAATCTTTTCTGTGTTTCTTTCACTTATAAAATTATAGAACTAAGTAGGTTTTAGATGCCTTGTGTTCTAATATCCTTTTAGTAAAACAAAACATAACAACAAAAGCTTGAATCCTAAAAGATGCTAAAATTTGCCATGTGAATGATTTACCAGTTAATAACAGAACTAGAATTGGGACACAAATCCCCCAAGTCTGACCATAATAATTCTTCCTCTGGGATACATATATATATACATATACATACATACATATATATATATATATGTGTGTGTGTGTGTGTGTGTGTGTGTATACATATATACTTATATATATATAATATGTAAATATATACTTTTCAGGGAGATCTCAGTTCTCTATTCTCTCATGAGTTATTGATCTGTGTCTATAGATTATGATCTTCCTATCAACATTGAGTGTATCAAAAGGATGCTTACACATGGCTTAGCCACCACCTTCATCATTGTCCATTTTTTATATGAGCAGCTGAAGTTTCATCAGTCTTATATAAAATATGAAGAATAATATCTTAAGTTAATGGCTACTTTTTATTCACCAATTCTACCTCCCACTTGGGCCTCTGCTCTCATGCACCAATATCCATTTTGGCATATTTTGGGTACCCTTCATTCCAGTGATTTAGTGTTCTGATAACAGTTGCCAATCCCCTGATAAAGAGGAAATTAAATTATAGGGCTAAGGTTCCAGATCTGAATACGGAAGTCTCATAACAAATCTTTCAACTGCAAGCTAATCTTACTTCAATAGATGATAAAATTTGTATTAACCATTGTCATTCCTTCTTATATTTGGAAAGTTGACTAATTTGCTGGTTGTAAACTCCTTCAGTGCTGTATCTACAAGAAGTCAAGAAGAAGTTGAAATTTAAACTTATTAATATGGGTCTGTTATTGTCACTGATGTAAGTTTATTTTAAAAAATAATATAGATAGTAGCTCTAGTAAAGGCAAGATATTTAGCTAGTATCACATGATACTAATAATGGTTGTAAACATGAAAAACTATATAATCATCAATGGCTTACAGCTGGATAGCACCAAAACCAGGCCAAAACTAAGTGAATAAGACCCATAAAAGAAGCAAACACAGTGAGTGAGATCCACATGAAAACAGCCTTGACCTGAAGACAATTGCCTTCTGTACTGCATAGAGAATAAAGGTCTAGCAGAAATCAGTAGTCTTATTTGGCTGAGGAATTAAAGGTCAGATTTCCAGGTTGCCTACCAAAGCAGCTGGAGATGGAGCAGAAAAAAATGAGGAAAAGAGAGAGCTAAGAGAGCGAGCCCCAAATTTTGCCTACAAAGATCCTATCAAATCCTATACTGATTTCTCAATTCATATGGGTGGACCAATTCTCCAAGGCATCCAACTGAAAGTAATGGGTAGATGCTAAAAGAACTAATCATATTTTGGCACCTGACTAGAGCTGGGGATACAGTTTGGAATTCAGTTCCAAGTTCTGGGTCTTGGTAAATACCTCAAGCTTTCTATTGAAACTCAAGGGCCGTATTTGGAACCCCCGTAGGAAATGAGAGAAAGAATGAGGCAGAAACAATATCTGAAGAAATATTAGACAATAAATTTTTGAACATTCTTATATTAATACTATAGTATCAATCACTGTAATTTAAAAATAAATATTAAAATCAAGGAGCATAAAGTATTCTGACATTGTTCTTTGTTTTCACATTTTAAATTTTTTGGCACTTTAGGTTCTTTGTATTTCCATATGAACTTTAGAATCAGTTTGTAAGTTTCTACCAAAAAAAAAAAAAAGCCTACCAGTTCTTTTAAAGTTTTTATTTAAACACCAGTTAGTTACATATGGAGTAATACCAGTTTCAGGTGTACAATATAATGATTCGACACTTCCATGTGACACCCAGTGTTCATTACAGGTCCTCCTTAATCCCCATTACCTATTTAATCCATCCCCATCCCACTTTCCTCTGGTAACCATCCGTTTGTTCTCTAATAGTTAAGAGTCTGTCTCTTGGTTTCTTTCTTTCTCTCTCTCTCTCTTTTTCCTTTGCTCATTAGTTTTGATAGGTTCCACATATAAGTAAAATCATATGGTATTTGTCTTTCTCTGACTTACTTATTTCATATAGTTTAATACTCTTTAGCTCTATCCAGGTCATTGCAAATGGCAAAATTTCATTCTTTTTAATGGATACATTTCATTAAATTTATATATTTAATATATATAATATATTATGCCTACAAAGATCCTATCAAATCCTATACTGATTTCTCAATTCATATGGGTGGAGCAATTTTCTAAGGCATCCAACTGAAGGTAACAAATAGATGCTAAAAGAACTAATCATATTTTGGCACATCTTTTTGCATATATGTGGCACATTCATGCCACATCTTATTTATCCATTCATCAGTGGATGGATATTTGGGCTCTTTACATAAATTGGCTATTGTTGAAAATGGTGTTAGAAACATCAGAGTGCATGTATCCCTTTGAGTTAGCATTTTCTGTATCCTTTGGGTAAATACATAGTAGTGCAATTGCTGGATAGTAGGGTGGTTCTATTTTTAACTTTTTGAGGAAACTCCATACTGTTTTCCAGAGTGGTGCACCATTCTGCATTCCTACCAGCAATGCCAGAGGGTTCCTCTTTCTCCACATCCTCACCAACACCGACTGTTTTTTGTGTTGTTGATTTTAGCCATTCTAACAGGAGTGAGGTGATATCTCATTGTAGTTTTGATTCGTATTTCCCTGGTGATCAGTGATGTTGCATATCTTTTCATGTGTGTGTTGGCCATCTGTATGTCTTCTTTGCAAAAATGTCTATTCATGTCTTCCACCCATTTTTTAATTGGATTATTTAGTTTTTGGGTGTTGAGTTGTATAAGTTCTTTATATATTTTGGACACTAACCCTTTGCAGATATGTCATTCACAAGGATCTTCTCCCATTCTGCAGACAGCCTTTTTGTTTTGTTGTTGGTTTCCTTCACTGTGCAGAAGCTTTTTACCTTGTTGAAGTCTCCATAGTTTAATTTTGCTTTTGGTCCCCTTGCCTCAGGAGACATATCTAGAAAGAAGTTGCTATGGCTGATATCAAAGAGGTAACTGCCTGTGTTCTTCTTGAGGATTCTTACAGTTTTACCCCAAAATTTTGATTTCCAAATGCTTGTTTCTAGCATATAGGCTATGACTGAGTTTCATATATTGACTCTATAGTTTGTAATTTTGTTAAATTCACTAATGCCAGTCCATTTTTGCAAATACCTTAAAATTTTCTTTATACATGATATACAGTCTGTGAATGAATAGGTACTGTTGAAGAACATACTGGTGAAGGAAAGTGGTTAGAGTGGATAGTCTTGCCTTGTTTCCACTGTTAGAGGGAAGGCAGTTTGTCTCTCATTATTATGTATGAGGCTACCTATAGGTTTTTCAGAGCTACTGCTTATTAGTTTGAGAAAATAAATTTGTCTTTTTAGCTTGCTAAGAGTTTTGTGTTTTTTTTTTCCCTTGTTTTGCTCAGATAATTCTTACTTGGTCAGGTATGATGTGAGATGCATACTTGTGTGTGTACATTTATATTTATATACGTACGTATATATACATTTATATGCATATATTATACTGACATAGATATTTATATACACATAACCTATTAGGATTTTTTTCATGATGTAGTTTTATTTTCTTATAATATCTTTTTCTAGTTTTGGTGTTTGGGTAACCCTAATATTATAAGTATTTATAGCAAGAATTTATTCCAAGAATGTTATGTGTTTTTTGTCCTTTTCTTTTAATCAAACTTCTAATGTATTAGTTCTAAGCTGTTTTGATAACTAAAGCTTTATGCTATGTTTTTATATATTGTAAAACAATTTCTTAAGAACATATACAGTGTAGACCTAAGAACTGGGAATTACTTTCTCTGGTTATGTATGTTATACCTTACAATTATTTTTTTTTTACTTTTTTTATACCTTCAATTATTAAATGTTATTTCATCCCTAATATAGACAACTGACTTTTGTAAAATATGTGAAGGTCTCCAAATGTTTCAGTCTTAAAGTCCAGCCTGTCTAAATTCTACAAAATGCACATAGAATTATGATGCACTTTGATGATTACTGACACAGCTTCTCTTTGTAAATGTCATTGTTATAATCAGTTTGTAAAAGTGAGGAAAATGGACAATAATGAGTTACCATCAATCAGTTAATTGACCTGCTGAATTGGTATCACTAAGCTTAAATGTTATAAATGCCAAGATCTTCTTCCCCATAATTTTGGGGAAAATAAAGATAGATAAAATATCTGGCACTATTAAAATATAATCAGATTAAAAGCACTCTACATACCTTCTTTGCTGTTGATGGGAAGAACAAGTTTCTACAAAGCAACAATCTGCCTAAATAGTATTTCTGAGAATGACATTTTATTGTATTTATTTATTTTTAAACACTTATTTTATGTATTTACTGGAGAGATGGAGAGGGAAAGCAGGGGAAGGGGCAGAGGGAATGGATCCCAAGCAGACTCCACAGTGAGTACAGAGCCTGTCATGGGGCTGGATCCCAGGACCCTGAGCTCGTGAGCTGATCCAAAATCAAGAGTCAGATGCTTAACTGACTGAGTCACCCAGAAACACCCCTGAGAATGACATTTTAAGAATCAGGTGTTTTCATTTTCTGAGTAAATTCCATTATGAAAACCTATGAAGTCAAGTGCTAAGTCGAGTGAATAAAGTTTTAGGCAAATTTGAATATTCTGTATCAAGTAACTACTTCCAACATTTTTTTGCTAATTTCTTTACATTTTAGCAATGGGAAAGCTGGGTTAAAGGTAAGTGAAATAATGGTGATTCAAATATGTAAAAAATACACCCCATTTTATTGGCAGCAAATATCCCAAATTCAGCTCTATCCTTTTGAAAGGTAACTTTGCATTTTTTTTCTTGCAAAAACAAGAAAGTAAGGCAGGATTTGGTCCAGTCTTGCATTGAGTGACAAAAAGCATGGAGAGTATAAGGCAGCAAATTTCAAAGGTGTGGTTTGGACACCCCCAATGGCTCACAAAATCCTCTCAGGATTCAAGAGCTTTTCATCATAATAATAACGTGGTATTTATCATTTTTATTCTCTTTCCTTCACCCAAGGATAGTTTTTTCAAGGTTTCATGGTATGCAATATCTCAGTGAGTCAAATGCAGAACAGGTTTGAGAATCCAGCTTTCTTAGATTAAACCAGACATTAAATAAATATGCAAAAATGTAAAGCAAGGAGGCTAGAATGATCCATGTAATAATGGATTAGTTGGAGTCATAAGTATGAAGACATTTTTAACTTAATATATCAATACGGATGTTTACATATAGAAACATTTATGGATTTGTGTATACGTACACGGGTTAGTATACACACATATAATTCTTTGCTATGTCAACTGAGAAGGCCTGGAAGCAATCAAGGCAACAAGCATACTAGTTTCTAATACCATTCTCCAACAGAAAGAACCAGTGCTTATTGTGGAAATGGATGGTTCTAGAACTGGGGCAAAAAATACACAGAATGATCACGAAGCACCTTGGTTCCAAAAAATGATAAAGTGCTTAAAAAAAAAAAAGGAATATGTCAAAGTGACACAGCATCTAACTGAAAGAATCCCCAATAGCTAAACCTGAAACATTTGTGCAATATCAAAAAATTAAGTAGTAATGGATTATAACCAATGCGTAAATAAATATTCATGAGTCTATATTGATGTAAATTAAATAATAAATAAGAGGGAGAGAAGATACAAATCTCCCATGTAAAAAACATCAAATAATTTCTGTAGATTATGTAGGTTAAGCATAATTTCCCACTCCTTAAGTTCTTACTCCTTCAGTGTGGAAGGGGGGAAAGAGAGTTATATTACAGTGGTGAAACCTGACAAACACTACCTCAGCCAGGTGATGACTATTTATATGAATTGTGATATGTGTGGCATGTTGATAGAATGCAGTTTGGTATGCTATGATGAAATGGCATCTGTGGTCTTCCTTCCCAAAATGCATAACTCTAATCATGAGAAAAGCATCCAAAATATACAAATTAAAGAATAAAAGACCTAACCAGTATTCCTCTAAACTGTCAGGGTCATCAAAACAAAGGAGGTCTGAGAAACTGTCATAAAGGAACCTAACCGTCATAAAGGAACCTAAAAAGATGTGACAACTAGATGTAATGTGGTATCCTGGATGAGACCTGAGACAGGAAAAAGACATTAAGTAAAACCTAAGGAAATATGAATAAAATGTGGACTTGGGTTAGTAACCATGTATCAGTGTTAGTGCATTAATTATAAAAAAGTACCATACAAATGTAATATTAATTGTAGGTGAATTGAATGCAAAGCATATTGACACTCTCTGTATTACATTTTCAGTTTCTCTGTAGATCTAAAACTGTGTTAAAATAAAGGATTTATTTTTTTAAATATATATAAAAAACAACCCACTGCTATAGACTGAATGTTTGGGTCCACCTCAAATCCCCAATGTGATGGTATTTGGAGGTGGAGTCTTTAGGATATGATTATGAAAGTGGAACCCTCATGAATGGGATGAGAGTTCTTACAAAAGAGACTCCAGAGAGGTCCACCCACTCTTTTGCCAAGTGAAGTTACAGTGAGAAGACAGCTATCTATGAATCAGGAAGCAGGCCCTCATCAGACACTGGATCTGCCGGTGTCTTGATTTTGTTCTTCCCAATCTCTGAAACTGTGAGAAGTAAGTGTTGTTTGAGCTACCCAATCTAAGGTTTTTTATGTTTGTTTGTTTTGGGTTTTTTTGTGTGTTTTGTTTTGTTTTGTTTTGTTTTAGAGCAACCTGAATGAACTGAAAGGAAAATTGGTCCTGAGAAGTGGGTTGCTGTTGTAGCAAACACTTAAACATGTGGAAGCAGCTGTGGAAATGGGTAATGGAACTGGAAGCTGGAAGAGCTTTGAGGTGCATGCAGGAAAAACTTAGATTGCCATGAATGGAATCTTAAACATGATTCTTGTTAGGGCTCAGAATAAAAAGAGGAGAACTATAGAGAAGAAAGAGAAGAGGAGAAAATGAGGAGAGGCAAACCTTCTTAGAAAGTAGCAAGAGCTTGGTTGAATTAGGTTGTGTTTCAGTATTTTGTAGAAGGTAGAATTTACAAGGGATGACATTGAATCTTTAGCTAAAGCTATTTCTAAACAAAATATTGAAGTATGGCTTGGCTCCTCCTAACTGCCTATAATAAAATGCAAGAAGAGGAAAATGATTTAAAGATAAGAGTTGTTAAGTGGAAGGAATTGGAACTTAAAGTTTTAGAAAATTCTTAGTCTATCTCTATGGCCAAAAAGAAAAAAAATGAGAATACTAACAATGTAGCCAAGTGACTATTTGATGAGACTATTCGACAAGGAGACTATTACAGCTCAGCCATCTCAGTAGAAGCCAGGAGCTCTTCTCTCTGCAACGCCATCTCTGCAGGCTTGCAGAATGCAAGGACTCAGGGCACAGAGCAATCTCCAAGGGTGGTGTTACTTCCCCAATTCGGGTGGTCCAGGATTCCCCCTCCTGGTTCCTCAGGGATGGGGCTGCCTCAAAGAGCTTCGGTGTGGGCTGTGCCCAGTGGAACGACCCATGGGACTGGACTTGGGACCAGGGCCACTCCGCAGACATCCCTCTGAGCCTGTGAGGTGACCTTGCTACCCCAGTGGACTGGAAGACAGAACATGGAGCCAAAGAGGATTATTCTCAAGCCTTAAGGTCTAAAGGAATTTGCCCTGTCAAGTTTTAGTCTTAGCTGGGACCTGTCACTCCTTTCTTCTTTCCTATTTTTCCCTTTTAGAATGGGAAATGGCTAAGACGTGCTTGTCCTACTATTGTATTTTGGAAGCACATAACTTGCTTGGTTTTACAGGCCTGCAGGTGGAGAGGAATGTGCCTCAGTATGAATCATACCTCAAGTCTCACCTGTATCTAATTTATGTTTGTTTGTTTGCTTAACTTTATTTTTCCAGTGGTCCAAGATTCATTGTTTATGTACCACACCCAGTATTCCATGCAATTCGTGCCCTCCTTAATACCCACCACCGGGCTCACCCATCCCCCCTCCACCCTCCCCTCCATAACCCTCAGTTTGTTTCTCAGAGTATCTAATTTAGATGATAGAGGAGACTTTGAACTTAGACTTTCAAGTTGATTCTGGAATTATGTTAAGATATTGAGGACTGTTGCGATGGAATGGATATTTTTGCATGTGAAAGGGCAGGAATTTGGGGCCCAGGGCCAGAATGCTATAGGCTAAATATTTGTCTCTTTCCAAAATTCATATGTTGTAACTGGATCCCCAGTGTGAAAGTATTTGGCCTTTGTGAGCTAATTAGGTCATGAGGACAGAGCCCTCAGAAATGGGATTAGAACCCTTATTAAAGGGACCCCAGAGAGTTTTGTTCTCCTCACTGCCATGTGTGGGCACAGTAAGAAGATGGCAGTCCATGAACCAGAAGGTAGACCCTTATCAGACACTGAGTCTGCTGGCACCTTGATCTTGGACTTCCATCATCCAGAACTGTGAGAAATAAATGTTTGTTTCTCATAAGATACCCAATCTATGATATTCTGTTGCAGTCAGAATAAACTAAGATAGCCACTATTTTCCCTTCTTTTTTGTTTAGAAAAATTGTTATTTTTCATAAACTGCATTGTTTATATTAATACAAAATTAACTCATTACTATTACTTTTAATGAATTGATAAATTTTAACAAACTTTTTAAAAGTGTATTGTATGCTTTATCTTCCTAGGTCAGCAGATTATGATTCATGTTTAATACACTTGTTTAATTTACCTATTTATCTCCAGCATTTAAAACAAAATGCTTAGCACAGAGTAAAACCTCAAGATACACATTCTGATAGAGTTATTGAAAGCACAGTACTCCTGATAAGTCCAATCTAGTTTGGCGTTATATAGAAAAGCTTACTTCTGAGAAGCAATTACATTTTAGGCAGTGATTATAAGGTAGGGGGAAAAGTCAGTCCAATCTGAAACACAGGTGTTTAGCCAAGAAAGAGTTGATGCTTTGGTCTGGAGAACAATAACCTAATATGAAAATCTTGAACTTGAATGTGATTTTAGTCTACATGAAGATTGATAAGTTGTGGAAATAAACCTAAAAAAATAAAACAAATTTGATAAGAACAAATGAAAGCATCAGGATAAAAAAGAAAAAAGAAACCTCATGGTCTTGGCTTTAAGATAGAGAGTTTTGTGGAAGGTGGGAGGACTTCAAAGAGATGTGGACAAGTCTTTTAGGAAGGTGTCAATGGAAGCCTAAGGAAACTTGAGGAGACTGGGGGTGAGGTAGGAAAGGAAAACAAGAGAAATATTTCAGTACCAGCGGGGAAGGAGGCCTTATTCTGTGCAGGTAGAAAGTATAGTGACACTGTTTCTGCAGTGAAGTGTAAAGAAGGAAACTAATTTACTGAATAATCTAGGTAAGGAGAATTCCCAGCAGAAGACTGAAAGTGACATCCAGCTTCATTTTGCTACTTGCGATTAAAGTGCAAGAGAGATGAACTAAATAATAAACTGTTAATACAAAGAGACTAGAAGCTTTTGAGTTCAAAAGTAAAACTGTTTCTCATTTTCAGCGAATCTATATGACAATCATCCTCAAATTAAGAAATATTTTCAGAGAAAGACCAAATCCAGAGACTATAAAATCCTCTGTTAAGATATCAGAAATTGTTAAGGCAAATACCTCACAGACTTCCAGACATTTAAAAGCCCCTCTAAGAAGCCTCACTCTGTCTTATAGATTCTATTTAATAATGATATTTTTAAGAATCCTAAGCATGTTGTTAGACAGCAATTTCACAGGGAGACTAATACAGAAGAGATTTATGGGTGTGACCTTTTTCTAATGGAGTGACTTACAAGTTGATACAAAAGAAACAAATTTTAAAATAAGTATTCCAATTTGGACTGGATGGTACAGACAGAATACAAAATTTCCATTGGAATGAAGCATCGTGAAAAACTCAGCTACCAAGAAGACCTACTTTGCATGGAGGAGGAAGGATGACTCAGGATGGCAACAAGAACCAAGTGCAAAGCTGAAGACCATGGAGAACAATCCTTAGGAAGTAGGACTGAGCCATTTTTGAGAAGGTGGCAACATATTACAAGCTGGATTTCAGAATTGCTATGTCCAATGTCTGCTGTGAGCATATCATTTTTTTTTTCTGTTTTTGGAATGGACATGTCTAAAGTAGTTATTTGTGATTTTTGTGTCATTGTAAAAAGGGTACTTGAAGTATAAATAACTTCTCATTGGATTATAGATTTTTGATTAAGAAGAATGTAATCCAAGGAGCTATACCTAAAAATTCTCATCTGTAACTAATTTTGATTTATATAATGACATATTCAACTTTTAGTTGATGCAATAATGAGATAAGACTTTGAGATTCTTGTGGGAGAGAGAGAGAGAGATAACTGTTGTTTTGTTTATTTGTTTGTTTTTTTGCATATGGGGGTGTAAAATGTGTGGACAAAGAGCAGAGTGTGTATTTTCCAGAGGTAGACAACATTTTCAATCCCCTATGTTCTTACAATTTAACATTGACACTGCTCCCATCAAATGATGGGATCCATGCTACCACATAAGTGGGACTAACCAGTAAATACTTTCTGTATGCTTGTGTATTTTATGACATCTTAAAAAAAATCTCCAGCAATTATTGCAGTCAGAGAATTACCAAAATCTCCATTTTGTGGAGCTAATGAGTTCTTCAAAGGTATAACTAGAAAAACAATTTCATTGATTTTATATTGTTCAAGTTACAATGGGTTAGTTGATTGACATGACTTTAGGAGAAGTAGAATTTATATGCACTTGGGTCCTTGTAAGAAGGGCTTTTGTCAAGTCCTTGAGGTCATATGTAGAATGACTATAAATATAATGATGGAGCATTTGGGAAGGAGCAGCAGCTTGGGAACATGAATTTTGGAGTTGGAATTAGCTGGAATCATTGGAATCCATTCTACTTGTCTGAATCATATAAATATATAGCATTTCTAGAATTATTTCCAGCTTCTGAGAGGTTTAAAGATAAGTGCCACATCTTTGGCAATAAATTATGCATCATTTTTTTCTATAGGCAAAAATGAAAAAAAACCTGGTACGATTATTTGAGTCTAGTCATTCAGAAATGCTTGTTTGGGTTTATTCTAGCAAGTACAAAATCATGTATTTGAAGTAACATGCAACTTGTTGTAGTGGTTTGACATCTTATTTTCTTCAAAGTAATAAAAAAACACTGGAGGAAATAAAATGCCTTCTTCATTAGAGAATCATAGTATTGAAAGATTATCATTTTCCCATTTCAGGTAAATCTAGATCTCTTAATCATATTAATTCAGTGTCCC
The DNA here is from genome assembly GCA_002007465.1 of Ailurus styani. Taxonomy (NCBI): domain Eukaryota; kingdom Metazoa; phylum Chordata; class Mammalia; order Carnivora; family Ailuridae; genus Ailurus; species Ailurus styani. Next base: position 84,456 of record LNAC01001777.1, read on the forward strand.
AACTGTTTTGAAAAATTTATTATTTTTTACATTCAATATTATGCCTTTACAATGCAGGAAATGGCAAAGTTGAACAGAGCTTTAAAGAAAATGACACTTTCATTCAACAAAGAGTATAAGAAACACTCAGCTTGCTAAGTTAACAAAACAAACATAACCCCTATCCTAATTAGATCTTAGAATATAAGTTAGATATTAATAAAATAACCACAAGAAACAAAGACAAAACTTAAGTATAGCAACAGCTTAGGAGAAAGGTACACAGCAACTCTCGATGGGGGGACGGGGGTGGGGAGGTGGGGGGCACTCAGGGAAGATCTTCCTGAGGAAAAGAAACAACCTGACATATACAAAACGAGCAGGCATTAGAGGAATGCAAGATGTAGCAGACAGGGTCAGCAGAGGTGGGTCAAAAACAGTCTGGAGAGCACTGCCTGGCAAAGTCCCGTGGCAAAAGGTAGCATTAGATATTCTAGGACCTGAAAGGAACCCAACGTGGCTGGTGTGCAAGCAACAAGAGGAGAATGTCGTAGGTGTGAAAGGGGTCGGGCCAAGGGAATTTTGACTGTGAAAAAGAATTTGGTCTCAATGCAAAGTGCAAAGGAAAGTCATGGAAAGGTATAAGTATGATTAGATTTCAGCTTTTTCAGCTCATGTTGGCTACCTATTATAGAAATGATGGGATAGGGCAGGAAAGGATGCAAGAACAATAATGATATTGTACATCTTTATAAGAGGTCATAAGAGAAGTTGCTAAGAAACGTTGTGAAGATGGAGAAAATAATATTTGGGGAAAGTTTAGCAAATATAAGGCCCTAGTAATATGAGGGGTATGTGCAGAGTAGGTGGTAAGACAGAGCTCTGCTTTTGTAGCTGGGATATTTGAGTGATTTCTGAGATAGGGATTCATGGAGGGATAGGGATTCTGGTAGGGATTCACAAACTAAGTTTGTGTGAGTAAAAGCTTCAACAACATAGCAAGAGACCCACTAGCACAGAAAATGATGATGGGTTTAATTGGAAGGAATATTCACTTGGGTACTAATTTCATATTCACCCACTCATAATCAAGTATGTTCATGAAATAATGAGGTGTGTTTCCCAGTCTTAGAATTGCATGATTGCATACGCTCAGATAATTCATACCCATATCCAGCCCTGAGAATACTATTTTATATTATTACTTATTATGCATATGTCCTGTTTTTCCAATAAAATTGAAAACTTTTGGTTGCTAAAGTAAAGACCATGCCAAACATATTTTTATAATTTTTAGCAACTAATATAGTTCCTTCTGATGGTATACTGCATATGCAGAGTGTTTTTCTTTTTTTCTGTTTCATCCTTAAGACTCTTCTGTCTGTATGCTTCATCCTAGCATCTTCCCCTCTTCTGGTACTCTTTATCTTTTTGCTGCTTTTATTGTCTTCAAAGGACTTTTAACTGGGGCACCTGGGTGGCTCAGCCAGTTAAGTGTCTGCTTCCGGCTCACGTCATGATCTCAGGGTCCTGGGATCGAGCCCCACATCAGGCTCCCTGTTCAGCAGGGAGCCTGCTTCTCCCTCTCGCTCAGCCTGCTCTCTCTCTCTCTCTCTCTCTCTCTGTCAAATAAATAAATAAAATCTTAAAAAACAAAGGATTTTTAACTATCTTAAATTATATTTATTGTATTGCATTTATTTATTGGTTATTATGCCTACAGGATTATAAATGCCAATCTCTACCACAAGACTGTAATCTCCATGAGATCAGGAACTTTGTCTTGTTTAGCAGCCTATCCTCAAATCCTCACTGAATATTTGCTGAATGAATAAATGAGTGAATATAGTTCTTTCTCAATAATTACTTCATCAATGAATGATAATGCATATTTATAGCTTTATGTGTGCTTGTGTGAATTGAACCTAATTTTTTTTTTAAATCCACCAAGTGAAGGGGTACCTGGGTGGCTCACTCAGTTAAGCATCAGACTCTTGGTTTTGGCTCAGGTCATAATCTCAGGGTCCTGGGATCCAGTTGTGCATCAGGCTCTGCTATCAGTAGGAAGTCTGCCAGAGATTCTCTCTCTCCCTCTCCCTCTGCTCTTCCCCCAACTTGGGCATGCTCTTGCTCTCTAAAATAAATAAATAAATCTTTAAAAAAGTAAAATTTAAAAAGTAAAAAGTTTTTAAAAACTTTTAGAAAAAGTAAAAGTGAAAATATTTCAATATATCAAAGAATGTTCCCCCTTCACCCCTCGTTACCAATGACAATTCTTTAAGAACAGAAGTTAGAGGAAGAGCAATATGAACAATGGGGCTGTCGAAGAGCACTTGGATGCCCAAGTGATGCGCACAGCTCTGCGTTTACTTTGGTGGGCAGTTCTTTCCGATCAAATAGAAAAAGAAGGCTTACAACAGTAAAAATTACCGTGGACAGCATATTGTGATATTCTTCATCTACAAAAGCCTTCCTCGATCCTTCTAGCTGGAGCTGCTTCATTCTCCTTTGAATGGCAATTGCCCATATTTCTCCAAATGCCCTTTTGGCAAAAATTTCTATGTTTTAAGATTATATCTCTTTATGATCATGCAACAAATACTTACTCAATTATAAATAAATGGATGGTGAATTGATTTTTCCCAGCAAACAAGGCATTGACTTACTTGTTTATAAGAATTTTTTTTTTTTAGAAAGGAATTTGGTAAAGAATGACTCATCAGAGTGGGTTTTGTTTTAAAATCAGTCTTTTCTCCAATGATTTTATTCTTTCCTGTATATTTTCAAATTTGTTTGCTTTCATAGATAATAACTACCAGAAGACTAAAAATGTGAAAACAATTTATGGTTTTCTAAAATTTCTTGGTGTTCACACTAACATGCACCAATATACTTTGCAGAGGAATTAATATCCCTCAATAAACAGCAAATCAGTGGATTTTGTCCTTAGTGATACATCTGTCCTCAAGCAACTCTGCAACCTTAGTGCTTTTTGGTGTATGAAAAAAAAGTCCTAGAGAATTATTTTTACAGTTTGAATAAATGCAATTTTGATGTGTAATAAGTCTAACTCATACAGACTGTTGACAGTTTTGTCTGCTTAGTGTTCTTGCTTCTCATGGCAACAGCATCTCCTCCTGTTTGGAAATTATTTTTCCCTGTCTGTTCCAGCCCTAGTTTTCTGACCTAATGTTTGGCTATTATGAACCAACTTGGGCTTATCAATGTCCTTTCTTGGGATATTTCTAAATGAAGCTGAGAGGTAGTGTTTCCCTACCATGGACCAGGTCTCAGTCACATGGAGGTGGCAGGATGAATGACAAAGCTGAAAAGAAAGGGCAAATAGAAATGACAGACCAAGAAAGAGTTCTGATAGCATTCAAACTTCTCATTTCTACTTCCCCAAGACCAGGAACTCTTTGTTCTTATAATGGTTTGGTGAACTAATCCAAAAAATTACTTTATTATTTGCATTGCTTTAATTTGTATTTCTATTGTTCCAATCAAAGTAGAGTTAAATCAAATGCTAGAGGATATTCATCTTGGTCATTTTTGGCTCCAGCAAAAGCAAATATAACCAAAGCTATGAATAGATCATTGGCTGAATATTCTTATTGAGAATGCATTTCTCCAGCCAAGTATGAGTAGCCACTATACATGACTGCAAAGTGAGAATTTGGGCATTTTCTCTTTTATGTCCACCTGGCATTTAAAAAAAATCATACAAGCTGAAAGGAGGTACATTTTCATGTGCGGCAAAAATGGATTAAAGATAGAAGTTACTATAACAAGGAAAAATTAGTACTTTTCTGGAATTATTAAATAGGCATTTTTAATCATGGTATCTAAAAAATAGTGGTGCAAGTTAGAAGTGTTAGCTTGTCCTCATAAATTGTTCACACGAATTTCTCACTTGGTTTAAATGTCATGGTGTTTTAGATGACTTCCTCCTGTGGTATTTTGAGTGCGGAAGATAGCAAAGGTCATGACCATTCGTGGTCAATAAACAGTTTTGTTCCACCCTCTCCCAGAGCAAGAAGATTTAGGCTGGTTATTAATTCAGGTGGCCTGGCTAAAATCCATCTTCAGTAATTACGTTTCTGTCTACGTAAAATTGATAATGCAGTTTCAGCGAGAGAACTTATTCATGGTTGTCATCAGTTTAAAAAAAAAAAAAGAACAGAAACGCAACATCAACAAACACTGTATTATGCTCTAAAAAGAACAAAGGTTTCATTTTGCTCCAATGTGAATGCCTTGAAGACTAAAATAACTAAGCAGATAACATTTACTATATGTCACCAGCTAGTGCATTTTAAGCAACAAGAAATCTCTCAAACCTTTAAACATTGTTAAGTAATTTATATGAAAATGTCTTAGAAAGTATACTCTAATCTCTCTCTTATCCATATACACTTCTGCTCGCAATCCCTGCTCAACTTTCACTTGTTCTCTGAAGACTTTGGTGGCCTATCTCCCATCTGCTAGGTTAGATTAGGCCCCTTTTCCACTGCCCCAGAACACTTCAATTATAGTGCTTGCTGTGCTGTCCCTGTTTTTTGTTGGACTTTTAGGTCATGGAAATAGGAACCCATATATTACCCTTCTACGTATTCTCCAATTCAGCACTGTGCTTTATATATACTCCATTCAAGTATGCAATAACGGGTTATTGAACACATGAATATAAAATCAACATTTTCTGCCCATTTAAATGGAAACTAAAATAATCCTCTTGAAGAACAAATCTAGTACTATACAATAATATGTAAAGAGATTAAGACTTTGCATCCAGGAAGAAAAGATGAAAATGGGGTATTTGGAGAGTTATGGTGCCCAGTGTCCTAAAAAGACACCATACTGTTATTTGTCAAGCACTGAGCCTGAGGTGTGTTGCAGTTGGAACACCACCTGGAGTTTGTGCACATGCTCTCATCACATCCACGAAGATGGCTTTAATTTAGGAGAGGTTGCACCTTCCGCGAAAAAGAAATGGACAGAATATCCAGGCCTGGTCAAATGGACTGGGGTTACAGATGGAGCTCTTGTCCCACGAGGGGCAGGAAATCAGGTGACTAATGAGACAACAGAATGAGGTCACTTCAGTACTAGCCTTGGTGTCCCAAGAAACACCAAAAATAAAGATTCTAACGGTTACAAAGTATTAGATATACTACCCCATTGTAAGCCTTTATAGCAATTCATCCAAACCAGTCTCATACTGATAGACATTTAGGCTGCATCCAGTACTTTCTATTGCTGCAATGAGAAACTGATGTATAAATGTGTTTATGTTTGTTATAAATTCCCAGAGGAGAATTGCTGGGTCAAAGTGTTAATGAATTTGTAATTTTGATAGTTATTGCCAGATTACTGTCCATAATGATTTGTACTTATTCATATTCTCACCAACAATACAGGAGTGCCTTTTTCATACACCTTTATCAATCCATTTTATTATTATTTTTTGATCTTTGCCAATCTGCTAGGTGAGAAAATTTTTTGAAATAGTTTTAATCCGCATTTCTCTAAGAGAGATATTTGTATCATTTCATATTTAACTGTTTCTCTTTTATGTACTGTCTATTTATATCTGTTACTTATTTTCCATTCAATGTGTGAGATTTTTCTTATTGACTTATAAATACTCTATACATCAGGGAAATAAAACTTCATTGCGAGCTGCAAATATTTGTTCACAATTTATTGTTTTCTTTAAACTTTACTAACTTTGTTTTTTATTATACAAACCTTTTTTTTAGTCTTATGTAAACAAATGTATAGTCTTCTCTTTTCTAGCATTAAGTTTTTTTTAAAGATTTTATTTATTTATTTGACAGAGAGAGAGAGATCACAAGGAGGCAGAGAGGCAGGCAGAGAGAGAGAGGGGGAAGCAGGCTTCCCGCTGAGCAGACAGCCCGATGCGGGGCTGGATCCCAGGACCCTGAGAGCATGACCTGAGGCAAAAGCAGAGGCTTAACCCACTCAGCCACCCAGGAGCCCCTAGCATTAAGTTTTTATGTACCACTTGGAAAAGGCTTTCTCAATCAAAAATTATAAATCTTGCTTATGTTAAAATCCTAGTTTTCCTCTAACTGCCTGGATAAATCACTTAATTGATCTGGGCCTATACTTTTCTCTATGAGATGGAATAATGATACCACCTAATTCATAAGGTTACTGTGAGGGCTACGTAAGATAATAGCTCTAATGTAATAATTAACATACTGTTTGGCTTATATTAAAAAGGTAACAAGAAGAGTAATAATAATAAATAGTTTTTTGTTGTTGTTGAATGAAATGAGTGCTGAACAAATTATCTTTTTTCCCCCCAAGAACCTATTTTTTTTTCCTATTTCTTACATTGGTAAATGGAAACACTATTGAGCCAGTCCTCCCACACGGAAAATTAACCTCATCAATCCTCTCTAAAATCCTTATTGAACATGAACAAAATCAAATCTAAAATGAAGCTCTAGGAGTTGACATAAGAAGTGAATATTACTGAACAACTTACTCCGTTACTGTAAACAAGCTTGCCTAGAACCAAACTACTGATGGACACTGAAACTCTCCAGATTTTGTTGAACATATCTGTTTGTATGGGCAGCTGCTGTGCTGATTTCAGAGTAGTTAGATTTATTTATGATTGCCATAGAAACGACATGAAGATGCATTTTCCACCAAACACACCTAGCAACTCTGTGGATGTCTGTATATTCAATTTATCCATGGTTACCCTGGGGATTGCTCAGAATATGAATGTCCCTACCATTTCTTCAAGCTCACAATTGTAAACTAATATCTTGGTGATTTTGTTTCCCTGCCAACAAGAGAAGGTGCTTCCCATGGTTACATCGCACTACTACTGGAATAGACTTGAAAACAAATGTCTATCTAAAATAAATGCAATAATTCAGAACCCCTTGTATTGTTATATTGTATGTGGAGAAACAGTTTTTTCCAAATTAAGTTCTAATATTTATTGAAGATTTCAACACGTCAAGTATGTTGATACAAAAATTTTAGTATTCCATTTTTCTGCTTTTAAACATGCTAATTAAATTGTTCTCCGAATACCACAAAATCACATGAGCTCATTACAATCAGTAAGTCAGTGCAAATCATCATCACCATCATCATCAACTAATATACTAACTCTATCCTGTAAAGATTGAATTATAGTCAAATAGAGTTTGTTAAATTAATCTCTGGTTAAATTATAACAGATTCATTTTGCTGCAACATTTGTTTCATGAATAATCCCTCCTCCTACACTGGTGCTCTACAAAAAGAAAATGTTAAATTGTAAAGCATGGTAGGTCATACTGTGAAGAGCTGAAATAATAGAATTCTAGATTTTGGAACTTTGGAAGACTATATATTTATTTATTTATTTATTTATTTATTTATTTATTTATTTATTTATTTATTATGGAACATAGGAAGACTTAAAAACAAATAATTGGTCTTCCTTTTATTTGAAAGTTAACTTGACTAGGATCACCCTATTAGCAGGAACAGAGTTGGTCTAAATTCAAGGACACTAAACTGATATTCACTCAACAGACATTTAACAATGAGTATAGTCTTAACAAGTCTTAGGTCCCGAGAATATAAAGATATGTAGACAAAGCTTTTGTCTGCAAGAAATTCACAATATTGTAAAGAAAAGTGCAGACTTAGATTTTCTAGTCCCTTTCCTCCTCTTTAAGTCAATCCAGGTACTTTATTTTCTAATTATGTAAATCAGGGGTAGAACTTGGGCATAGGTATATCAGCAAATACAACTTGGGTACAGGTAAATTAACAAAAGCATACAAAGTAACTGGAAGGAGAAGGCCTGTTTTCTGTGGGTCACTGAGGAAAACTTATTCCACATAGAAGAATAGTTTATAAAGCTTTGGAGATAAAAGGATATATTACACACCTTAGAAATGAAAATTAAAATAGTTGATTACAGACTATACAGAGAAGGTAATGTGAGAGGAAGCTGCCTTAATCACATCATTCAGGACTTTGTAAACTCTGAAAAAGAGTTGGGATTTTATCAGAGGGAAGTGGGGAAACATTTAGAGATTTCAGTTGGGGGAGTGATGGGAGTAGATGTGCTTTTTAGAATCACTCTGACTTCATTGTGAATATCTGAAGAAGGACAATACTAGATGCATAGAAACCAGCCAAGGCTTTATTTATAATTCTGGCAGGAAACTATAATGACTTGTACTAGCGAATGGTTGTAGAGATGAAGAGCAATTTTCCACCTGGATAATTGGTTAGAGTGTGATACCATCCCCTGAGGGCAAAGAATGAAAATCAGCTTTGCTCAAGCGAATATTAAATTAAGTTTTGGAGAGACTGAACTGAAGTCTTCTTGGTCTCACAGATAGAGATCTAGAAATAGAATATACAGGTTTTATATAGGTTGAGGATTTGGGAATAGTCTCTATTTAAATGCTTATTGAAGCCCTGAAAGAAGAGATCACATAAGCAAAGAACATGGAGTGGAAAGAAAGAAAGGAACCAAGATAGCATTCCAAGAATGTTACCTTTAGGATCCTGGGAGAGAAAGAAAAGACTGAGTAGAATACCAAAGAATGATGATAAAGGTGAGATTTGGGGAATCAGAGAATGTAGAAATGTGGCTCTCAGTGGAGGAGAAAGTTGACATTAGCTGGAGGAGGAATGTGAGAATGAAAAATAAGAGATATTTTTAAAAAAATGATTATCCTTACATATTCAAGAGAGGCATCCATTACAACAAAGACTCTGGGGATATAAGGAGGAGTGGTGGTGGTAGAGTCCGTGATTAATTTCATTAACTTACCCAAACAGAAGGAAAAGTTGGGAGCCAGAACACAGGGGAGTTCAATTTGTGGAAGAGAAATCATGCTACTTTCCTTGCAAAATTCCCAAAGGGAAGTAATAAAGGTAGCTAGGTAGAGGTAATTTGTGGTTGTAACTGCAAGAAGTTGAGAGAATTCTAATCTTATGTCTTCTAAAGTCACTTTCTATTAAGGGGCAAGGGGCTATGAGTAAAGTGGAAGTGGTGGGCTCAGAGGTTGGGGAAGCATGGGGGATCTGAAATTGTTACTAGGGAAAACTGAGAAAGACTTCACTAAGAAAATACAAACTATTGCTGACCAGCACTGAAGGCAGTCAAAGTTGGAGGCCAACTATTTTCAGGGGCTCAGATATGCCTAGTTGAGTGAATTCCTCAGCAGCATTCAGAATCACAGGATGATGAGAAGAATGTAGGTTTGTAATTTTGCCAGGCAAATATCACAGATGTACTATGAAGTAAGTTAGTAAAGCAAATATCTTGACCTCAGTGTGTTTAAAGTGATGGATTATTAAATCTAAGTTCTTTACAGATGGAAATGAATCCAAGAAGACATTGATAACTTTAGGGAGAAAAGTAGAAGCTAAAGACTCTGTGAGGAGAACGAATAGGTATAGAGAAAGAGATGGGGGTGCCTGGGTGGCTCAGTCGGTTGAGTGTCTGACTCTAAACTCAAGTCATGATCTTGGGATCCTGGGATCAAACTCTGCATTGGGCTTCACACTCAGTGGGGAATCTGCCTGAGATTCTCTTTCTTCTCCCCTTCCCTCACTTGTGTGCATGCTCTCTCTCTTTCTGTGTCTCTCAAATAAATAAATCTCAAGAAAAAAAAAAAGAAAGAAAGAGATATAATGAACAGGCACAAAGGCTATGAGGTCTGTTGATTTAAAAAACAAACAAACAAAAACCAAACAAACAAAAAATCTATATAAATGGTGGCATATTACATAGTTAAGAATATTTGATTTTATATCCAAAGATGTTATAGAGATTATCATCTGTGGGAGAGATACAAATAGATCAGAAATATAAATAAATCAATTTATATAGAAAAATTTACTTATGGGTGCCTGGGTGACTCAGTCGTTAAGCATCTGCCTTTGGCTCATGTCATGATCCCAGGGTCCAGGAATGGAGTCCTGCGTGGGGCTCCCTGCTCCGCGGGGAGCCTCCTTCTCCCTCTCCCACTCGCCCTTCTTGTATTTCCTTTCTCAATGTCTCTCTCCCTGGCAAATAAATAAATAAAATCTTAAAAAAAAAGAAAGAAAAATTTACTTAATAATGGTTATCTTTGTAATTTACTTTAAAAGTTCAGAGGATCACAGGGAAAGAGAGGAAAAAATAAAAGATGAAACCAGAGAGGGAGACAAACCATAAGAGACTCTTAATCATAGGAAAGAAACTAAGAATTGCTTGGGGGGTGGGGGATGGAGTAACCGGGTGATGGACATTAAGGAGGGCATGTGATATAATGAACACTGGGTATTATATAAGACTGATGATTCACAGACCTGTACCTCTGAAACCAATAATACATTATATGTTAATTAATTGAATTTAAATTTAAAAAATGAAACAAAACAAAACAACAGCAACAAGTTTGAGATTTCCTGCTGAAAAACTCTCCATAATCCTTTGAAAAATTTCCCAAGTTTTTAAATTGTCTTCATCTTTTACTTAAAGGTCATACATACAAGGAGGAGTTATGGCAAGGGGTAGAAGGAAAATCAGNTGAAACAAAACAAAACAACAGCAACAAGTTTGAGATTTCCTGCTGAAAAACTCTCCATAATCCTTTGAAAAATTTCCCAAGTTTTTAAATTGTCTTCATCTTTTACTTAAAGGTCATACATACAAGGAGGAGTTATGGCAAGGGGTAGAAGGAAAATCAGTGATTATATGAGGAAGAAGACTTCATTGAGTCATTTCTCAACATGTGGATCCCTTCATGAATGTGAAAAGAGAATCAGAACACTAACAAGAATTTTGGCACCTTACAAGCACTTGAAAAGTGTGGTAACACCTAACCAATTGCTTTTACTTTTGTTATATTTATTGCACAAAATCCAATTTGTTTGCAATGATTTTCTGTATGGTGGAAGATTGCTATTGCTACTGACATCCATCAGTTTCTGCTTATTTGACAATAGTAGAAAAAGGATCAGGACATTAAATATAGGATAATTTATTTATCTATTTTACCACTGGTGGACATTAGGTGTGTTTCGAGTGGGGGGCTGTTAAACTACAGTGTGACTATGGATATTATTTTATATGTCTTCATTATGCATACAAGCAATATTTTCCCTGGGGTAAATTTTTAAGAGGGATGATACTCCATTTTGGACTATAAACATGATGAGCTTCTTAGTTAATATCAGTTTTCCCAAATGGTTGCATGAATTTATATTCACCTCAACACTGAATGAAGGCTCCTATTGCTCCATACTCTTAGGAATCCAGGGTTTTAATTCAAGACATGGATTTGAACTTCCATACTCTTAGAGCTGAAGATGTTGCATCCTGTCACTTTTTTGAAGTTGACAATTTAAAACACAGCTTCTGGTCTCTAGGGTTGGCTGGTGCCTCAAGCAAAAGAAGATTATATGGTTTACTACTTTGGTGTCATGCTTTCTTGTAATCTTTGGCCTCCTGTTGTTTATAGTACCTTACTGAGGGCCTAGGCAGGCTTTATAAAGGTTTTTAGTGTTGCTTGTTTGTTTTAAATACAGAGTTTTAGGTGTTCTGGATGAGAAAATAAACAAAATAATGATCAACAGAAATACAAAAGATCATGAAAGACTATTATGAATAACTGTGTGCCTATATACTGGACAACCTAGAAGAAATTAATATAATCCTAGAAAAATATAACCTACCAAAACTGAATCATGAAGCAATAGAAAATCTAAACAGACCAAAGTGAGTAAGGAGATTGATTCAGTAATCAAAAACCTCCCAACAAGGAAAAGCCCAGGACCAGATGGTTTCATGGATGAATCTTATTAAACATTTGAAGGAGAATTCATGCCAATCCTCAAACTCTTCCAAAAAAATCAAAGAGGAAGGAACACTCTCAAACTCATTTTATGAAGCCAGGATTTTTATGATGCCAAAGGCAGATAAGGACACTACAAGAAACAAACAACACATACACACACACACACACCACAAATAACTATAGGCCAATATCCATGATTAATATAGATGCAAAAATTTTCAACCAAATACCAGCAAGGCAAATTCAACAGCATATTAAAAGGATCATATGCCAAGATCAAGTGGGATTCATCATGGGAATGCAAGGATGGTTTAACATATGCAAATCAATAAATGGGATTCATAACATTAATAGAATAAAAATAAAAATTATATGATCATCTCAATAGATTCAGAAAAAGCATTTGATAAAATTCAATATCCATTCATGATAAAACCTTTCAACAAACTGAGTATAGAAGGAACACGCCTCAACATAATAAAGGCTGTAAATGACAAACTCATAGAGCTAACATCATACTCAAAGGTGAAATGTTGAAAGCTTTTTCTCTAAGATCAAGAACAAAACGAGGGTGCCCACAATCACCACTCCTATTTAACACAGTATTCAAAGCCCTAGTCAGAGTGACCAAGCAAGGAAAAGAAATAAAAGGCACCTGAATTGTGAGGGAAGAAGTAAAACTGTTCTGTTTACAGATAAAATGATTTCATACAGAGAAAAAATTCTGAAGACTCCACCAAAATAATGTTAGATCAAGTCAACATATTCTGTAAAGTTGTAAGATACAAAATCAATATACAAAAATCAATTGAGTTTCTATGTACCAACAATGAATTATCTGGAAAAGAAATTTTTTAAAAGATTTATTTATTTATTTTAGAGACAGAGAGAACATGAGTAGGAGGGGAACAAGGAGAGGAAGAGAGAATCCCAAGCAGACTCTGCACTGAGCATGGAGCTCATTGCAGGGCTTGATCTCACGACCATGAAATCACAACCTGAGCCTAAACCAAGAGTGGGACGCTTAACCAACTGTGCCACCCAGGCACTCCTGGAAAAGAAATTTTAAAAATCATTTATAATAGCATCAAAAACAAAATTTTAAGAATAAATTTAAGCAAGGAGATGAAAGATCTGTACACTGAAAACTATAAAATACTCATAAAAGAAATTGAAGAAAATACAAATAAATGGAAAGATATCCTGTGTTTATGAAACAGAATAATTAATATTATAAAATGTCCATGCTACCCAAAGTCATCTATACATTCAGTGAAATTGCTATCAAAATTCCAATGTCATTTTTTACAGAAATTTAGAAAAATGATCCTAAAGTTCATTTGGATCTGCAAAAGACCCTGCATAGACAAAACAATTCTGGGAACGAACAAGTCTGAAGGCATAACACTAGCTGACTTCAAACTATATTACAAAGCTATCATAATCAAAACAGTATGATATTGGCATAAAAGTAAGTCAGACAGAAAAAGACAAAATACTGTATGATCTCACTTCTATGTGGTATATAAATAAACCAAACTCTTAGACACAGAACACATGGGTAGATGCAGGGGACAGGTGTAGGAGGTAGGGGAAATGGGTGAAGGTGGTCACAAGGTATAAACTTCCAGTTATGAGATAAGTTCTGCGGATTTGACATAGAGCATGACTACTATAGTTAACAATAATGCATTGTATAGGAGGAGCGGCAAGATGGCGGAGGAGTAGGAGACCGATTATCATCAGGTCCCAGGA
>LNAC01001778.1:4615-40727 GCA_002007465.1 Ailurus styani
TTGTGGTTGAGTTCTAGTTTCAGAGCATTATGGTCTGAAAATATGCAGGACATAATACCAATCTTTTGGTACCTGTTAAGACCTGATTTGTGACCCAGAATATTATCTATTCTGGACAATGTTCCATGTGCACTGGAGAAGAATGTGTATTCTGTTGTTTTGGGATGGAATGTTCTGAATATATCTGTGATGTCCAACTGGTCCAGGGTGTCATTTAAAGCCTTTATTTCCTTGTTGATCTTTTGCTTTGATGATCTGTCCATTTCAGTAAGGGGGGTGTTCAAGTCCCCTACTAATATTGTATTCTTGTCAATGTGTTTCTTTGATTTTGTTATTAATTGGTTTATATAATTGGCTGCTCCCATGTTAGGGGCATAGATATTTATGATTGTTAGATCTTCTTGTTGGACAGATCCTTTTAGTATGATATAGTGTCCTTCCTCATCTCTTATGATATTCTTTGCCTTAAAATCTAGTTTATCTGATATAAGGATTGCCACTCCAGCTTTCTTTTGCTGTCCATTGGCATGGTAAATTGTTTTCCACCCCCTCACTTTAAATCTGGAGGTGTCTTTGCGTGTAAGATGAGTTTCTTGTAGACAGCATATCGATGGGTCTTGTTTTTTTATCCATTCTGATACCCTGTGTCTTTTAGTTGGGGCATTTAGTCCATTTACATTCAGAGTAACTATTGAGAGATATACATTTAGAGCCATTGTATTGCCTGTAAGGTGACTGTTACTGTATATTGTGTTTCTTCCTTTCTGGTCTATGTTTCTTTTAGGTTCTCTTTGCTTAGAGGACCCCTTTCAATATTTCCTGTAGGGCTGGCTTGGTGTTTGCAAATTCCTTGAGTTTTTGTTTGTCCTGGAAGATTTTTATCTCTCCTTCTATTTTCAGTGAGAGCCTAGCTGGATATAGTATTCTTGGCTGCAGATTTTTCTCATTTAGTGCTCTGAATACATCATGCCAGCTCTTTCTGGCCTGCCAGGTCTCTGTGGATAGGTCTGCTGACAATCTAATATTTCTACCATTGTATGTTATAGACCTCTTGTCCCGAGCTGCTTTCAGGATTTTCTCTTTGTCACTAAGACTTGTAAGTTTTACTATTAGATGACGGGGTGTGGACCTATTTTTATTAATTTTGGGGGGGCTTCTCTGTGCCTCCTGGATTTTGATGCTTGTTCCCTTTGCCAGATTAGGGAAATTCTGTATTAAGATCTGCTCCAATATACCTTCTGGCCCTCTCTCAATCTCGTCCTCTTCTGGGATCCCAATTATTCTAATATTGTTTCGTCTTACGGTATCACTTCTCTCTCGAATTCTCTCCTCATGGTCCAGTAGTTGTTTGTCTCTCTTTTCATCCTCTTCTTTTTTCTCTGACATTTTGTCTTCTAAATCACTAATTCTATCTTCGGCTTCATTTATCCTAGCAGTAAGAGCCTCCATTTTCAATTGCACCTCATTAATAGCTTTTTTGATTTCAGCTTGGTTAGATTTTAGTTCTTTTATTTCTCCAGAAAGGTCTTTTATTTCTTTAGAGACAGCTTCTCTATTTTCTTCCATTTTTTTTTCAAGCCCAGCCAGCACCTTAAGAATCGTCATTCTGAACTCTGGTTCTGTCATATTAGTAATGTCCACACTGATTAGGTCCCTAGCCGTCATTACTGGCTCTTGTTCTTTTTTTTGTGTTGATTTTTTCCGCCTTGTCATTTTATGCAGATAGGAATAGATGGATGAGAGAACTAAATACTAAGGGGTAGCGATGACCCCAGAGAAATATACACTAACCTACTCAGAAGAGACCTGGAACTGGGTAGAAAAGTAAGAGGGAAAAAAAACAAACAAACAAAAAAACAAAAAACAAAAAACAAAAAACAAAAAAAACCAAATCCAAAAACTAACAAACAAACAAACAAACAAAAACCCAAAAACACAAAATCATACAAAAACTAAACAAAAATGAATAAAACAAAATCCTGTATCTATATTATCTATTTCTGTTTCTATATCTTTGTCTGTCTATGACTCTATCTCTATCTCTATTTCTACCTATCTATATCTATTAGATTGGTGAATTGAACAGACCCTATAAGTATCCAAAAAAATAAGGTTAAAAACAATGAAGGGATAAAATATGATTATAACAATGAAAATTTTAAAAAAANAAAAAAGAATAAAAAGTGTTGATATGATATGAGTTATAAGAACGTTAAAATAGGAAAAGGGAAAAATTTTAAAAGAAAAAAGNAAAGGGAGAAATTTTAAAAGAAAAAAGAAAAAATTTCAAAGAAAAAAAATTCAATGAATTTAACTTTGAACAACTGAAGAATCATTGGGAAAAAGCCATGAATTGTCTCCGTTGCTTTTCCGTAGTTCTGGGGTTCCGCAANGTTTAGCAATCTTGAACCTGACTTTGACTGGATGGTTTTGTTTTGTTTTTTTTTTCTTTCCCCTTGGTCTTCTGGGGGAGGGGCCTGTTGCTGTGATTCTCAAGTGTCTCTGCCCGAGGAGGATTCCCACCGCCCTCGCCAGGGGCCAGGCTAAGTAATCAGCTGGAGTTCGCTCTCGGGAGCTTTTGTTCCCTGAACGCTTTCCATTCCTCGTTGGAGGATGGGACTGAAAATGGCGGCTCCCAGTCTCCGACCCGGAGGAGCTGAGAGCCTGGGGCCTCAGCCCTCAGCCCGCCTCAGAGAAAAGCAGTCCCTCCCGTCTCCTGGTCTCCGGCCGCGCTCCGAGCTCACCCGGGCTGTGACCAAGTGTCTCTATCTCTGGCGCAGCCCCGTTTAGAATCTCCGAACCTGGCAGATTCCTGCAGCCGCTCCCACGCCACTCCTCCCGGAGGAGGAAGGTGAGTCTCTCCGGGTCTGCCGCCCTTGGGGTCCCCGCTCACAGATCAGTGGCCCGGCTGAGCTTCAGATCCCAGCCCAAGGTAACCCCGAGCTGAGAGACACCTCAGCTCAGCTCCGTCTCTCCCGCNTCTCTGAGACCTGGGAGCTCAGTCGCGCTCAGACACCCCTGGTCTTTTTGTGTCCCCGTGGGTCCTGAGACCACACTGTCCCTGCAGGTGTTTCACCCACCCCCCCGCTTGGTCTCTGGGGCAACGTCCCTCAGTGGAGCCGATTTCTAACAGTTCCAAGTCTGTGCTCCGCTGCTCACTCCCTTGCCAGGATCCGGCCCCTCCCCCTGGATCTATCTTCCCGTCGCCTCAGACTCACTTCTCCGCACGTCCTACCTTCCAGAAAGTGGTCAATTTTCTGTTCCTAGAATTGCTGCTCTTCTTCTCTTTGATCTCCGGTGGAATTCGTAGGTGTTCAGAATAGTTTGATAGCTATCTGGGTGAATTCCTGGGACCTGATGATAATTGGTCTCCTACTCCTCTGCCATCTTGCCGCTCCCCCCCCCCGTAAGTTCTGTTTTTCTTTCTCTTAAGTTCACATAGTTTGTATAGGAAACTGGGAGGGGGGACACTGTGATTCAGAAGCTACTTCCAAGTACAGTCAGTATGAATTCAAGGTATTTTAAATTACAAGAAGGTCAGCGTCTACAGTCCTGGGTAGGCTGAGGTGTTTGTCCCACTTCCATCTGTGTGTGTGTCCCTGCGACCAGCACCGCTGTGCCAGATCTGACCTTAATAATCAGTCTTCTTCTCAAGCTGGAGCCCAGAGTTGAGTGGAAGCCCTGCATTGGCTGAGGCATCTTTGGACCCAGAGAAGCAGCTGGGAACCCAGAACTCTGGTGTTTTTATGAGTCTGAGTAATAGTACAGGAGATACTGGGGAGGGCTCCCTGGCTTCTGCTGGAACCAGTATATGTAATAGCTCCCAACACTGATACCATTGCTCTTTGTGAAGGCGAGTCTGGCTGTTGTTCCTGAACACACAGAGAGGGAGGGCAGCTGGGTCAGGACAGGCTGGGACAGGGAAACTGCAAACACAGACACTTATGGATAATGGGGCAGAGGTCAGAGAAATGCTTCTCAGGATCTGAGCCACAGGCCAGATACCAGCTGGAGGGCTTCCCTGTGTCCCTGAGGTCTGTCTCAATCTGTGCAGTGAGAGAGGAGAACAAGGAGGACAGGAGTCCAAGCCACAGTGACACAACCCCTGGTCCCTACAGTGGGCTGGGCTGCCCCAAGCCTCCTTTTCTCCTCCACCCTGTGCCACAGGAGGAGCTGTCCTTGCAAGTGGGGTGCATCCAGTGACTGCCCAGCCCCTCCTTGAGCCCTGGTGCTGGAGCTCAGCTCATACCATATTCTGAGGAGGATGGAGGTTTGCTTCACCTGTAGGGGAGCCCTGGGAGGAAGCACCTGCTGAGACCACACACATGTCCTTGTTCAGGGGACTCTGCCAGGCCAGAGAGGACACAGAAGCTGAGTCCCCAACAGGGAGCACAGGATGTAGGCTCCAAGCCCAGGCTCCTTTGCTTGAATGGTCCTCACTATGTTGCTGTGTGAAGACCACGGGGCCGTCCCACAGTGCCCCCTGCTGGTCACAGGTACACACTCACCAAGGCCTTAAGGCTTGAGAGTTCAGCTGGTTTCTGCCACTCACCAGGTCGTGGTCTATATATTCACATCAGCGATCTGATTCATAGAAAGTGTGGCCCACAGTGCTGTCCATGAATATTGTTGCATGTTGCACTCTCGGAAGGAATCCTGGCTTATGGGAGATGCGAACATTTACCTAAATTAAAACTTCAGTTGTGGGCAACCCAGAGAAGATAACTGCTCCCATCATCTTCTTCCATTGGTCTGGGATTTAAAATGTGTATGTTTTAAGTATTTTAGAACTCCTGCACATTAAAGCAATGGATTAGAACTATTCTCTCATAATTGAGTTTTATTTTAATCATCTATTTTTCACCTAATTTCATCATCTTACTAATTTACAACATAAATTTAAAAAATGAATTTATTTTGATGAAATACAATATCATTTTTTTATTTTATAGATTGTGCTGTTGGTATCTTGTCCAAACATGTTTATAAAAACTCTAGATCCTGAAGATTTTCTCCTATGTTTTCTTCTATACCTATATAGCTTTATTTTATACAGTTATGTCTATGACCTGTTTAGTGAATTTTTTCATAAGATGAGAATTTTAGGTGAGATTTTTTTCCCCCTATGGATAATCAATAGTTCTGTGGCCATATGTCCAGGAGACAATCCTCCCTCCTGTGAAAGGCTTTTGAAACTTTGTCAAGTTCTTATCCATACTTTCTTGGGTCCATTTCTGGGTTTTCTGTTTTGTTCCATTGACCATTGTGTCTACCCTCCATCCCTACCATTCTGTCTTGTTGTGATAGGGATTGAATTAGACTTTTATACAATTTGGGAAGAGTTGACGACTTTACTGAATCTTCTCATCTGTGACCAGAAATACCTCTCCATTATTTTAGATCCATTTTGATTACATGTACGACCATTTCAGCACCCATGGCCTGCAACGTTTTGTTAAATATGCACTTAAAGATTTCATTGTTGAGTGGTTTTAATGGTATTCAATGGTATAATGGTTAATTCAGTTTTCATATGTTTATTGCTAGTGTATACACATCTAAGTGATCTTTCTAGGGGTGCCTGGCTGGCTCAGTTGGGTAAACATCTGCCTTCGGCTCAGGTCATGATCCCAGGGTCTTGGATTGAGCCCTGCATTGGGCTCCCTGCTCATCAGAGAGTCTGCTTCTCCCTTTGCCTCTGCCTGATGCTCTCCCTGCTTGTGCTGTCTCTCTGAAAAATAAATAAATACAATCTTAAAAAAAAGAAATCACAACTCAATCAATCCAGGAAAAGCTCTTTACCATCCCTAACCCCTGACAACAGCACACTTGTCTCAGGAACAAGTTATTAACAGAGTTACCACTTTTTTTTAATTAATTAATTTTTATTATTTGCCCCAGGGATACAGGTCTGTGAATCATTAGGCTTACACCTTTCACAGCACTCACCGTAGCACAAACCCTCCCCAATGTCCACAACCCATCCACCCTATCCCTACCCTCCCACCCCCCAGTAACCCTCAGTTTGTTTTGTGAGATTAGGAGTCTCTTATGGATTGTCTCCTTCCTGATCCCATCTTGTTTCATTATTTTTCCCTCCCTACTCCCCACAACCCCCTGCCCTGCCCCTCAAGTTCCTCATATCAGAGAGATCACATGATAATTGTCTTTCTCTGATTGACTTATATTGTTTACCTCTTTAAGAAACATTTGTGCATAACAGGGAAAACTTTTTTTTCTAAACATCTCCTTTCACCTTCCTGCTGAGGGTCATCCTTTCCTCAGATAAGCCTCATTATGCCTGACTATCTTTGGAAGTGTGTGTGTGTGTGTGTGTGTGTGTGTGTGTGTGTGTGTGTGTGTGTTTATTCCCCATCAATACAAAACTAAATTTTATTTTTTTCTTGTTAAGTTATCCCATGTCCATTTGTTTCTTGGTCCAGCTAGAAGGATCTTTAATGGCATAGAAAATACTTCCTCCTTGACAGTTGATGTAGTGGCCAGGACATGTCACCTTCTGGACACATTTCACCCCATTTGCTACAGCTGAGATCCTGGGACATCTGACATATAGGCAGTAGAAGGTAAGTCTTCTTATCATGTCAGCCTCCCAGAATCTCTCTCTGTGGAGTCTGATGGAACGAGAGTGGTGAGAGGACTTTTCGCTCTTTCCTAATTTAGACTTCCAGGAGGAAATATTATGGAATTATTTCCCTGGGCTTAGTGACAATTTGGTTGAATTTGCTAGATGACTCTTTGGTTATTGATCCATCTGCTCCCAGAGTTGGTCTTAGTTTTCCTTTGAGTGTGCCTTTATGTCATGTGTTCTTAAAAGGAATTACTATAGGACAGAAGGGAGGCATAGGACTTAAAAGCCTTCCATTGGGGTTGGCCACACAGACTGGTGAGTTCCATGTTCTTATCAGACTGGCATCTGTCTGGACACACTCTGCTGTGGGTCACAGGCTGTTTGCTAAGTGACACCTTGGAAGCAACAGATGCAAAAGTGCTGGCAAAGGTCAAGCACTTACAAGCTATTTGAGTGCTTACCATCTCAAGAAATATCTGGTGTTGGTATCAGCTGGTCCAGGAACAGGTCAAGTTGGCACTAGGTCATCTGTCAACTTCAAGAAAACTTCCATGCCACACCACCATAAAGCACCACATGGTCCCCAACCACAGGAAACATCTCTCCTAGGTATTAGAGTGGCTCCAAGACGAAGGCTTAGACAGAAGAAAAACAGGATGATGATTTTTCTTTGTTCTTGTTCTATATCTCCAAGAGGTTAGTTTGTGACCAGTATAACATTCACTCTGGTGTCCATCATCCAGATGGTGCTCTTACTGGGGTGAACTTGGTGGTCAGTCAAACCAATTGGAGACAACCTCCCTGACCTGTCTCTGTTTCTCTGTCTCTCTGTCTGTTTCTCTCTCTGTGTCTCTATTATGCCAGCTCTAAGGGGAGTTTGCCATAAGACCTTACAGCACATAGGAGCCTTATCCATCTCAATCTTCACCGTTTGTTCTTAGTAGAAATTTCTATTCTGTATTGCCTGTCTGGTGTCACAGATTAGTGAGTCTGTGACTAGAGGCATATGAAGATTTTTTGGAGACTGGAGATAGCATTATCACTACATTCTCTTTACTGTTAGTGCAGTAAAGACCTTTGATTTCTTAGGATCACTTGGGAATAAACTTTTGGATCCTGGAGGTGATGTATCATCACTGGATCCCTCTTTTATCTTTGGTTGAGCCATTAAAAATCTTATTGGTTTGAGTTAAAGCCTCTGCTTTCGGCTCAGGTCATGATCTCAGGGTCCTGGAATCGAGGCCTGCATCAGGCTCCCTGCTCAGCGGGGAGCCTGCTTCCCCCCCACCCCGCCTGCCTCTCTGTCTCCTTGTGATCTCTCTCCCTCTATGAAATAAATAAATAAATAAATCTTAAAAAAAAAGAACATATTTTGAGCGACTCTACACCAGCAAATTTGACAATCTGGAAGAAATGGATGTGTTCTTAGAGAAATATAAACTACCAAAACTGAACCAGAAAGAAATTGAAGACCTGAATAGACCCATAACCAGCAAGGAGATTGAAGTAGTCATTAAAAATCTCCAAACAAACAAGACCCCAGAGCCAGATGGCTTCCCAGGGGAATTCTACCAAACATTTAAAGAAGAATTAATGCCTATTCTCCTGAAACTGTTCCAAAAAATAGAAATGGAATTAAAACTTCCAAACTCATTTTATGAGGCCAGCATTACCTTGATCCCAAAACCAAGCAAAGACCCCATCAAAAAGGAGAATTACAGACCAATATCTTTGATGAACACGGATGCAAAAATCCTCAACAAAATAGTAGCCAATAGGATCCAACAGCACATTAAAAGGATTATTCACCACGACCAAGTGGGATTTATTCCTGGGATGCAAGGTTGGTTTAACATTCGCAAATCAATCAATGTGATACAAGACATTAATAAAAGAAAGAACAAGAACCATATGATCCTCTCAATAAATGCTGAAAAAGCATTTGACAAAGTACAGCACACTTTCTTGATCAAAACTCTTCACAGTGTAGGCATAGAGGGTACATACCTCAATATCATCAAAGCCATCTACGAAAAACCCACAGCGAATATCATTCTCAATGGAGAAAAACTGAGAGCTTTTCCCCTAAAGTCAGGAACACGGCAAGGCTGTCCACTATCACCACTGCTATTCAACACAGTAACTAGAAGTCCTAGCCTCCGGAATCAGACAACAAAAAGAAATAAAACGCATCCAAATTGGCAAGGAAGAAGTCAAACTCTCACTCTTTGCAGATGATATGATACTTTATATGCAAGACCCAAGGGACTCCACTCCAAAACTTCTATCACTCATACAGGAATTCGGTAAAGTGTCAGGATATAAAGTCAGTGCACAGAACTCAGTTGCTTTGCTATATACCAACAACAAAACAGAAGAAAGAGAAATTAAAGAGTCAGTCCCATTTACAATTGCACCCAAAACCATAAGATACCTAGGAATAAACCTAACCAAAGAGGCAAAGAATCTGTATTCAGAAAACTATAAAGTACTCATGAAAGAAANTTCAGAACACTATAAAGTACTCATGAAAGAAATTGAGGAAGACACAAAGAAGTGAAAAAACATTCCACGCTTATAGATTGGAAGAAAAAATATTGTGAAAATGTCTATGCTACCTAGAGCAATCTACACATTTAATGCAATCCCCATCAAGAGTTATTATTTTTTTTATTTGACAGAGGGAGAGAGAGAGATCACAGGTAAACAGAGAGGTAGGCAGAGAGAGAGGAGGAAGCACGCTCTCCGCTGAAAGCCTGATGCGGGCCTTGATCCCAGGACCCTGAGATCATGACCTGAGCCGAAGGCAGAGGCTTTAAACCACGGAGCCACCCAGGCGCCCTGCAATCCCCATCAAAATACCAGCAATTTTTTTCAAAGAAATTTAACAAGTAATGCTAAAATTTCCATGGAACCGAAAAGACCACGAATAGCCAAAGGAATGTTTGGAAAAAAAAGAAAAGCAAGGTTGGCAGCATCACAATACCAAACTTCAAGCTCGATTACAAAGCTGTGATCATCAAGACAGTATGGCTGTGGCACAAAAACAGACCACATAGATCAGTGGAACAGAATACGGATCCCAGAAATGGACCCTCAACTCTATGGTCAACTAATCTTCGACAAAGCAGGAAAGAATGTCCAGTGGGAAAAAGACAGTCTCTTCAACAAATGGTGTTGGGAAAACTGGTCAGCCACATGCAGAAAAATGAAACTGGATCATTTCCTGACACCACACACAAAAATAGACTCAAAATGGATAAAAGACCTCAATGTGAGAAAGGAATCCATCAAAATCCTCGAGGAGAACACAGGCAGCAACCTCTTCGACCTCAACCGCAGCAACTTCTTCCTAGGAACCTCACCAAAGGCAAGGGAAGCAAGGGCAAAAATGAACTCTTGGGACCTCATCAAGATGAAAAGCTTTTGCACAGCAAAGGAAACAGTCAACGAAACCAAAAGACAACTGACAGAATGGGAGAAGATATTTGCAAATGACATATCAGATAAAGGGCTAGTATCCAAAATCTATAAAGAGCTTCTCAAACTCAACACCCATAAAACAAATAACCCAGTCAAGAAATGGACAGAAGATATGAACAGACATTTCTCCAAAGAAGACATACAAATGGCCAACAGACACATGAGAAATGATCACCATCACTCAGCATCAGGAAAATACAAATCAAAACCACAGTGAGATACCACCTCACACAAGTCAGAACGGCTACAATCAACAAATCAGGAAAAGACAGATGTTGGAGAGGATGCAGAAAAAGGGGAACCCTCCTCCAATGTTGGTGGGAATACAAGCTGTTTCAGCCATTCTGGAAAACAATATGTAGGTTCCTAAAAAGTTGAAAATAAAGCTACCCTATGACCCAGCAGTCAAACTACTGGGTTTTTACCCTAAAGATACAAAGGTAATGATTCTTAGGGGCACATGAACACGAATGTTTATAACAGCAATGTCCACAATAGCCAAACTATGAAAAGAACCTAGATGTCCATCAACAGATGAAAGGATAAAGAACATATGGTTTATATATACAATGGAATACTATGCAGCTATCAGAAGAAAAGAAATCTTGCCATTTGCAATAACGTGGATGGAACTAGAGGGTATTACGCTGAGCGAAATAAGTCAACCAGAGAAAGGCAATTTTCATATGATCTCTCTGATATGAGGAACTTGATGGCCAGGGTGGGGGGTCGTGAGGGGTAGGAAGGGAAAAATAAGGAAACAAAATTGGATGGGGAAGGAGATAAACCATAAGAGACTCCTAATCTCACAAAACAAACTGAGGATTACTGAGGGGTGGGAGGGTAGGGATAGGGTCGATGGGCTATGGACATTGGGGAGGGTTTGTGCTTTGTTGAATGCTGTGAGAAGTGTAAGCCTGATGATTCACAGACCTGTACCCCTGGGGAAAATAATAATAAAAAAATGAAAAAAGATAAAAGAAAAAAGCAAAGTTGGCGGCATCACAATTCCAGACTTGAAGCTCTATTACAAACCTAACATCATCAAGACAGTCTGCTACTGGCACAAAAACAAACACATAGATCAGTGGAGAAGGAAAGAAAATACAGTGGAAAAAGACATTCTCTTCAACAAATGGTGTTGGGAAAACTGGACAGACACATGCAGAAAAATGAAACTGGATCATTTCCTTACACCCCACACAAAAATAGACTCACAATGGATAAAGTACCTCAATGTGAGAAAGGAATCACTCAAAACCCTTGAAGAGAACACAGGCAGCAACTTCTTCCGAGGAACATCACCAAAGGCAAAATGTTGGCGAGGTGGCGGAGAAAGGGGAACCCTCCTACACTGTTGGTGGGAATGCAAGCTGGTGCAGCCACTCTGGAAAACAGTATGGAGATTCCTCAAAAAGTTGAAAATGGAGCTACCATATGACCCAGCAATCGCACTACTGCGTATTTACCCTAAAGACACAAAGGTAGTGATCCTCAGGGGCACGTGCACCTGAATGTTTATAGCAGCAATGTCCACAATAGCCAAACTATGGAAAGAACCTAGATGTCCATCAACAGATGAATGGATAAAGAAGATGTGGTATATATATACAATGGAATACTATGCAGCTATCAAAAGAAACGAAATCTTGCCATTTGCAACGACATGGATGGAACTGGAGGGTATTATGCTGAGCGAAATAAGTCAATCAGAGAAAGACAATTATCATATGATCTCTCTGATATGAGGAACTTGAGGGGCAGGGTGGGGGGTCGTGGGGGGTAGGGAGGGAAAAATAATGAAACAAGATGGGATGGGGAAGGAGACAAACCATAAGAGACTCCTAATCTCACAAAACAAACTGAGGGTTACTGGGGGGTGGGAGGGTAGGGATAGGGTGGATGGGTTATGGACATTGTGGATTGTGTGAGCTATGGTGAATGCTGTGAAAGGTGTAAGCCTGATGACTCACAGACCTGTACCCCTGGGGCAAATAATAAAAATAAAATTAAAAAAAAANAAAAAGATGTGTATATTGCTATAGATAGCATAGACATCTTCACAATATTTGTTCTTCCAATCCATGAGCATGGAATGTTTTTCCACTTCTTTGTGTCTTCCTCAATTTCTTTCATGAGTACTTCAGTGTTTTCTGAGTACAGATTCTTTGCCTCTTCTTAGGTTTATTCCTATGCATCTTATGATTTCGGGTGCTATTGTAAATGGTATTGACACCTTAATTTCTCTGTCTTCAGTTTTGTTGTTGGTATATAGAAATGCAACTGATTTCTGTGCATTGATTTTATATCCTGACACTTGACTGAATTCCTGTATGAGTGCTAGCAGTTTTGGAGTGGAGTCCTTTGGGTTTTCCACATAAAGTTCTTTGGGTTTTCCACATGAAGTATCATATCATCTGCAAAGAGGGAGAGTTTGACTTCTTCCTTGCCAATTTGGATGCCTTTTATTTCTTTTCGTTGTCTGATTGCTTAGGCTAGGACTTCTAGTACTATGTTGATTAGCAGTGTTGATAGTGTACAGCCGTGTTTTTGACTTTAGAGGAAACACTCTCAGACTTTCTTCATTGAAAATGATATTCTCTGGGGGTTTTTCATAGATGGCTTTGATTATATTGAGGAATGTGCCCTCTATGCCTACACTGTGATGAGTTTTGATCAATAACGGGTGCTATACTTTGTCAAATGCTTTTTCAGCATCTATTGAGAGGATCATATGGTTCTTGTACTTTCTTTTATTAATGTCTTGTGTCAGATTGAATGATTTGTGAACGTTAAACCAAACTTGCATCCCAGGATTAAATCCCACTTGGTCGTGGTGAATAATCCTTTTAATGTGCTGTTGGATCCTATTGGCTAGAATTTTTTTGAGGATTTTTGCATCCGTGCTCATCACAGATAATGGTCTGTAGTTCTCCTTTTTGATGGGGTCTTTGTCAGATTTTGGGATCAATGTAATGCTGGCCTCATAAAATGAGTTTGGAAGTTTTCCTTCCATTTCTACTTTTTGGAACGATTTTGGGAGTATAGGTTTTAATCCTTCTTTAAACGTTATTAGAATTCTCCTGGGAAGCCGTCTGGTCTTGGGCTCTTTTTTATTAGGAGATTTTTGATGACTGCTTCCATTTCCTTACTGGTTATGGGTCTATTCAGGTTTTCAATTTCTTCCTGGTTCAGTTTTGTTAGTTTATATATCTCTACGAATGTATCCATTTCTTCCAGTTCGCCAAATTTGCTGGTGTAGAGTTGCTGATAATATGCTCTTATAATTTTTTGTATTTCTTTATTATTGGTTGTAATCTCTCCTCTTTCATTCATGATTTTTTTTAATTTGAGCCCTTTCTCTTTTCTTTTGGATATGTCTGGCCAGGGGTTTATCAATATTATTAATTCTTTCAAAGAACCAGCTCGTAGTTTTTTTGATTTGTTCTACTGTTCTTTTGGTTTCTATTTCATTGATTTCTGCTCTGATCTTTCTTATTTCTCTTCTCCTGCTGGATTTAGGCTTTCTTTGCTGTTCTTTCTCCAGCTCCGTTAGGTGTAGAGTCATTTTGTGAACTTGAGACCTTTCTTGATTCTTGAGAAAGGCTTGTATTGCTATATATTTTCCTCTCAGGTCTGCTTTTGCTGTGTCTGAAAGATTTTGAACAGTCGTGTTTTGATTTTCATTTGTTTCCATTAATTTTTTAAATTCTACTTTAATTTCCTGCTTGACCCATTCATTCTTTAGTTGGATTTTTTTTAAAGATTTTATTTATTTATTTGACACAGAGAGAGAGATTACAAGTAGGCAGAGAGGCAGGCAGAGAGAGAGAGTAGGAAGCAGGCTCCCTGCGGAGCAGAGAGACCTATGTGGGCCTCGATCCCAGGACCGTGAGATCATGACCTGAGCTGAAGGCAGAGGCTTTAACCCACTGAGCCACCCAGGCGTCCTAGTTGGATTTTTTTAACCTCCATGTGTTTGTGTTATTTCCAACTTTCCTCTTGTGGTTGAGTTCTACTTTCAGAGCATTATGGTCTGTGAATATGCAGGGAATGATCCCAAAATTTTGGTACCTGTTGAGTCCTGATTTGTGACCCAGAATGTGGTCTATTCTGGAGAATGTTCCATGTGCTCTAGAGAAGAATATGCATTCTGTTGTTTTGGGATGGAATGTTCTGAATATATCTGTGATGTCCAACTGGTCCAGTGTGTCATCTAAAGCCTCTATTTCCTTGATCTTTTGCTTCGATGATCTGTCCATTTCAGTAAGGGGAGAGTTAAAATCTATTATTATTGTATTATTGTCAATGTGTTTCTTTGATCTTGTTATTAATTGGTTTATATGATTGGCTGCTCCCATGTTACAGGCTTCGATATTTACAATTTTTTTATCTTTTTGTTGGACAGATCCTTTAAGTATGATATAGTGTCATCCCTCATCTCTTATGATATTATTTTGCTTAAAATTTAATTTTTGTGATATAAGGATTGCCACTCCAGTTTTCTTTTGATGAACATTGGCGTGGTAAATTATTATCCACCCACTCACTTTAAATCTGGAGTTGTCCTTTCATGTAAAATTAGTTTCTTGTAGACAGCATATCAATGGGTCTTGTTTTTTATCCATTCTGATACCTTGTGTTTTTTAGTTGGGGCATTTAGTCCATTTACATTCAGGGTACCTATTGAGAGATAAGAATTAAGAGCCATTGTATTGCCTGTAAATTGACTGTTACTGTGTATTGTCTCTCTTCCTTTCTACTCTGTTTCTTTTAGGCTCTCTTTGCTTAGAGGACCCATTTCACTATTTCCTGCAGGGCCTGCTTTGTGTCTGCAAATTCCTTTAGTTTTTGTTTGTTCAGGTAGCTTTTTATCTCTCCTTCTATTTTCAATGACAGCCTAGCTATGTATAGTATTCTTGGCTGCATATTTTTCTCATTTAGTTCTCTGAATACATCATGCCAGTTCTTTCTGGCCTGCCAGGTCTCTGTGGATAGGTCTGCTATCAGTCTAATATTTCTACCATTGTATGTTATAGACCTCTTGTCCCGAGCTGCTTTCAGGATTTTCTTTGTCACTAAGTCTTGTAACTTTTACTATTAGATGACGGTGTTGGACCTATTTTCATTAATTTTGAAGGGGGTTCTCTGGGCCTCTTGGATTTTGTTGCTTGTTCCCTTCACCAAATTAGGGAATTTCTGTACTGTAATTTGCTCCAATATACCTTCTGCTCCCGTCTCTCTCTTCTTCTCCTTCTGAGATCCCAATTATTCTAATATTTTTCCATATTATGTTATCACTTATCTCTCGAATTCTCATGGTCCTGTAGTTGTTTGTCTCTCTTTTCCTCTGCTTCTTTATTCTCTATCATTTGACCTTCTAAATCACTAATTCTGTCTCCTGCCTCGGGCGCCTGGGTGGTTCAGTGGGTTAAAGCCTCTGCCTTCAGCTCAGGTCATGATCCAGGTTCCTGGGATCGAGGCCCGCATCAGGCTCTCTGCTGAGCAGGGAGCCTGCTTCCTCCTCTCTCTCTGCCTACTTGTAATCTCTCTCATCAAATAAATAAGTAAAATTTTTTTAAAAAAAATTCTGTCTTCTGCCTCATTATCCTAGCAGTAAGAGCCTCCATTTTTTATTGCACCTCATGAATAGCTTTTTTGATTTCAGCTTAATTAGATTTTAGTTCTTTTATTTCTCCAGAAAGGATTTTTATTTCTCTAGAGAGGGATTCTCTATTATCTCCCATGCTTTTTTCTTGCCCAGCCAGCACCTTGATAATTGTCATTCTGAGCTCGAGTTCTGTCTTATTACTAATGTCCACATTGATTAGGTCCCTAGCCATCATTACTGTCTCCTGTTCTTTTTTTGTGTGGTATTTTTTTCCCCTTGTCATTTTATGCAGATAAGAATAGATGGATGAGAAAACAAAATACTAAAAGGTAGCAATGATCCCAGAAAAATATACACTAACCTAATCAGAAGAGACCTGGAACTGGGGGAAGAAGAAAGAGGGAAAAAAAATAAAAACAAACAAAAACAAAGACAAATAAAACAAAACCCTATATTTATATCTATATAATCTATTTTTGTTTTTATATCTGTCTCTGAGTCTGTCTCTAACTCTATCTCTACCTATTAGAGTGGTGAATTGAATAGGTCCTGTAAGTATATAAAAATAAGGTTAAATACAATGATGTGATAAGTTATGACTATTACAATGAAAATTAAAAAATATTATAAAGTGTTGATAAGATATAATAGTTAATAAAGATTAAAATAGGAAATGGGAGGAAATTTAAAGGAAAAGAGAAAGTAAAAATAAATTTCAAAGAATTTAACTTTGAACGACTAAAGGATCACGGGGAAAAAGCCATAAATTCTCTGTGTCTCTTTCCCCTAGCTCTGGAGTTCCACAATTCTCAGCAATCTGTGAACTTGGTCTTGGCTGGATGTTCTTGGATCTTCTGGGGGATGGGCCTGTTCCTGAGATTCTCACGTGTCTTTCCCCGAGGCGGAATTGCACAGGCCTCACCAGGGGCCAGACTAAATCATTAGCTCGGATTCATTCTAGGGAGCTTTTGTTCCCTGAACTCTTTCCTTACAGCTTTGGAGGACAGGAATGAAAATTGCAGCTTCCTAATCTCTGACCTGTTGGAGCAGAGAGTTCGGGGCCTCACTCCTCAGTGCATCCTCAGAGAAAAGCAGTCAGTCCCACCCGTCTCCCTGGTCTCTGGCCACACTCCGAGCTCACCCGGCCTGTGACCGAGCATCTCTATCTCTGTCACGTGACCCATTTAGAATCTCCAAACCCAGCAGATTCTTGCAGTTGCTCCTGCTCTGCTCCTCCCAGAGGAGAAAGGAGGGGTTCTCTCCAGATCTGCCACCCATGTGGTCACCGCTCAAAGAGTGGTGGCCCAAATGTGCTTTGGATCACGGGTCAAGTTAACACTGAGCTGAGAGACACCTTCCCAGCTTGGCTCCGTCTCTCCTGTTGGCTTCTCTCTGATACCTGGGAGCTCTGTCTCACTCAGACATCCCAGGTCTTTTTGTGTCCCCATGGGTCCTGAGACCACACTGCCCCCGTGAGGGTTTCACCCCCCACATAGCCTCCGGGGTGACATCCCTCAATGGAGTAGACTTCTAAAAGTTCCGATTTTGTGCTCCGTTGCTCTCTCACTTGCTGAGAACCAGCCCCTCTCCACCACGGTCTATCTTCCCGTTGCTTCAGATTCACTTCTGCATACGTCAGACCTTCCACAAAGTGGTCGATTTTCTGTTCCTAGAATTGCTGCTCTTCTTCTCTTACATCTCCTGTTGAATTTGTATGTGTTCAGAATGGTTTGATAACTATCTGGGTGAATTTCTGGGACCGGATGATAATCGGCCTCCTACTTCTCTGCCATCTTGCTCCTCCTTCCCCTGAAGGCTTTCTGTACTGCTTTGCGGGATGGGAATGATAATGGTGGCCTACCAATCTCTGACCCAGTGTAGCGGAGACCTTGGGACCCCACTCCTCAGTGAGTTCTCAGAGATAAACAGTCAGCCCCTCCCGTCTTCCCAGTCTCTGGCTACACTCTGAGCTCATCAGCCTGTGACCAAGCATTTCTATCTTTGGCGCATGGCCTATTTTGAATCTCCAAACCCAGTAGATCCCTGCAGCATGCTCCTGCACTGTTCCTCCTGGAGGATGAAGGAGGGGGTCTCTTCTGCTCTGTCACTTATGGGGTCCCTGCTCAAAGAGTAGTGGTTTGACTGTGCTTTGGATCGCAGTTTAAGGTAACACCGAGTTGAGAGACCCCTCCGTGTCTTGGTCCCATCTCTATAGTCGGCTTCCCCTCTCCATTACCTGGAGCTCTCTGATGCTTAGACACCATTGGTCTTTTTGTGTCCCCGTGTGTCCTGAGACCACACTGTCCCTGTGAAGGCTTCATCTTCTGCTTAGTACCTGGGGCAACATCCCTCAGTGGAGCTGACTTCTAAAAGTTCTGATTTTGTGCCCCATTGCTCTCTCACTTGCCAGGAGCCAGCCCCTCCCCCCGGGGCCTATCTCTCCATCACTTCAGATTCACTTCTCCACATGTCCTACCTTCCAGAAAGTGGTCGATTTTCTGTTCCTAAAATTGCTTCTCTTCTTCTCTTCCATCTCCTGTTGAATTTGTGGGTGTTCAGAATGGTTTGATAACTATCTGTATGAACTCCTGAGATCTGATGATAATCGATCTCCTACTCCTCTGCTATCTTTCTCCTCCCCCTGTTTTATTCCTTTCTTTTTCAAACTGAAGATATGCTCCTCTCCTTTTCATTCTTTGAGAATTGTGATCATATTCATTCATTCTTTCATTCATTCTCATTTATTATCATGAATAGGTTTTGAATTATGTCAAATGCTTTTTCTATATTGTTTGATGGGATCATGGGATTTTTCTTTTTTAACATGATAACACGGCAAGTTGTATTGATTGATTTCTGAATATTAAACAGGCCTTGCATCCCTGCAATAAACCACTATTGGTCATTGCTAATTATGTATGCTTCTTGTTATTTATGTACATACTAAATTATGTTTTCTAATATTTTATTAAGAATATTTGTGTCTCATGAACAGACATTTCTCCAAAGAAGACATCCAAATGGCCAACAGACACATGAGAAAGTGCTCAACATCACTCGGCATCAGAGAAATACAAATCAAAACCACAGTGAGATACCACCTCACACCAGTCAGAATGGCTAAAATCAACAAGTCAGGAAATGACAGATGTTGGCGAGGTTGCGGAGAAAGGGGAACCCTCCTACACTGTTGGTGGGAATGCAAGCTGGTGCAGCCACTCTGGAAAACAGTATGGAGATTCCTCAAAAAGTTGAAAATGGAGCTACCCTACGACCCAGCAATCGCACTACTGGGTATTTATCCTAAAGACACAAAGGTAGTGATCCTCAGGGGCACGTGCACCCGAATGTTTATAGCAGCAATGTCCACAATAGCCAAACTATGGAAAGAACCTAGATGTCCATCAACAGATGAATGGATAAAGAAGAAGTGGCATATATATATACAATGGAATACTATGCAGCTATCAAAAGAAATGAAATCTTGCCATTTGCAATGACGTGGATGGAACTGGAGGGTATTATACTGAGCGAAATAAGTCAATCAGAGAAAGACAATTATCATATGATCTCTCTGATATGAGGAACTTGAGGGGCAGGGTGGGGGGTCATGGGGGGTAGGGAGGGAAAAATAATGAAACAAGATGGGATGGGGAAGGAGACAAACCATAAGAGACTCCTAATCTCACAAAACAAACTGAGGGTTACTGGGGGGTGAGAGGGTAGGGATAGGGTGGATGGGTTATGGACATTGGGGAGGGTTTTTGCTTTGGTGAATGCTGTGAAAGATGTAAGCCTGATGATTCACAGACCTGTACCCCTTGGGCAAAGAATAAAAATAAAATTAAAAAAAAAGAATATTTGTGTCTCTGTTTGTTTTGTGCTGGAAGCTGTTGGCACCAGCCATGATTGAAAATTTTAGGAAGTCATTATAGCCAAATCCACCATTTTGATCCACAAGCAAGGAATACCTATTCATTTGGTCAAGTTAATTTCATTTCTCTTATGATGTTTTCTGGTTCTCCATGTATAAGTCTTTCAATTTTTCTCAAATTTGACCTTAAGAATTTAATAATTACGGCATTATACATGGCATTGTTTTCATTTTTAAATGTTGATGTCTTATTGCTTCTCCATAGTTTGCTGTTTATTTCTGCATGCTGGTTTTGTAACCTGAAGCCTGCATTGAAGCACTCAGACCAGAAGCATTGGTGAGCTGCTACTAGAGCCAGAGCTGGAATCAACACCTTTTGGTCTCTGACATATCCACTGAGTAATTTTTTATCAATAAGCAAGCTCGTTTTATCTTCAAGAACATGAACACGGTGAGAATATGTTGTAGATATTAAAATTAAAAAGAAGAAAGGTATATTACAGTGTCAAATCACCTGTTTCCAGGAAAACTAAGGGTATGGTGATGATATGACAACAGAAGTCACCCTATGAGCCACCTTAGGGGGAATGTCACTAGGCTGAGAGAGTGGAGGGAGAGCCTGTCTCACTTCCCCCATGGATCTGGAATATTGTGTAAGCATTAGTGCTATCTTGGTGTATATCTTGACAGTAATAGTCACCTCCCTCTTGTGCTGGAATCCAGAGATGTCAGAATTCCTACATGAGTCAAAGCATCTTTGGATTCAGAAAATGACTGAGGACCTAGGAGGACATGTGAACTTGCTGGATGCCACTTGCCTTGAATGATGCAGCTGAGATCCTGGGAAATCTGACATGCTGTGAGCAGAAGGTAAGATTTCTTAACCTGTTAGCCTCCCAGAACATCTGCCTATGGAATCCAATAGAGCAAGAGTGGTGAGAATAATTTTTTCTCTCTCTACAGTTAAACTAGCAGGAGGAAATATTGTGGAACTAGTTCCTTGGACTTAGGGATGCTTGGTAAAAATGTGGCAGAGCACTCTGGTTATTGATCCATTTCTTCCTAGAGATGGTCTTTCTTTCCCTTTGTGTCTTCAGTGTTGTGTGTCCTAAAAAGGAATTACCATAGTGCAGACTTCAGGTGTAGGCTTTAGAAGTCTGCTGGTGGTGTTGGCCCTACAGACTGGTAAATTCAAGATTCCCACCAGATGGGCATCTCCTTCAACAAACTCTGCTGTGGGTCACAGGTTGTTGTTAAAGGACATCTTTGAGGACAACAGCACAAAATTGGTGGCATAGGTCAAGCACTTAACACTGATAGAATGCTCACCTCAACAAGACTCAGCTCAGGGCACCTGGGTGGCTCAGTGGGTTAAAGCCTCTGCTTTCGGCTCAGGTCATGATCTCAGCGTCCTGGGATCGAGGCCCGCATCAGGCTCTCTGCTTGGCGGGGAGCCTGCTTCCTCTTCTCCCTGTCTCTCTGCCTGCCTCTCTGCCTGCTTGTAATCTCTCTCTCTCTGTGTCAAATAAATAAACAAAAAATCTTAAAAAAAAAAAAACAAGACTCAGCTCATAAGTTAAATTGGTCAGGGAATATGTTAGACTGAGACNATCTTAAAAAAAAAAACAAGACTCAGCTCATAAGTTAAATTGGTCAGGGAATATGTTAGACTGAGACTAAGTCATCTGTCTGCCAACATCATGAAAACTTCTGTATAATGCAGGACACTGTAAAGCACTTAACAGTCCCTAAACCTGGAGCACATCCCTTCTAATCATTAGTGTGGCTAAAAGAGACACAAAGCTTAGCCAGAAAAAAAATATAGTGGGGACTTTTCTTATTCTTTTTCCATGTCCTAAGAGCTTTGCTTGTTGACCAATGAGAACATTCTTTCTGGTGTTCGCCATATGAAAGCTGTACTTACAGAGATGCACATTTGTGGCCAAACAGACTAAGAATCAGATGGTCTCTCTGTCATGCCAGCTCTCAGGGGAGTTTGTCATAAGAGCTTGCAGCACATCAGAACCATTCATCACCTCAACCCTCACTGTTTGTTAGTGCTGGAAAGTTCCATTCCTGTACTGCCTTCCCAGTAGCACAGATTAGCGGGTTTGTGATGTGGGAAACAAAGGCAACAGAAAAAATAAATTTCCTTACAACTGACAGCTCACTGACACGTCCTTGAAATAGGTAGACTGACCTTCCACTGGGAGATCTGCTGCCTTGATGTTGACACTTTGCTAAGGACAAGAGGTGATCTTAGCCTGACACCCAGCATCCTGTAATTCTACTTTAAATGTACAGAAATTCATTTGGAAATTTCTTTTATCTCTACCACACACACCCTAAAAATATATATTTTCTAATATATATATACATATAAATGTATATGTTAGCAATCATCCTCCAAGTGTATGACCCACTGATATATACCTGAAGGGTCTCATGACTGACTTTTTAGTAAACAGTAATAAATGACCTTTTCCTAACAATAGCTAGCCCTTTCAAGGTCCTGGAAACCTTATTTCCAAAGTACCTTGGAGGCTTAGGGTATTCTTAACCCCCTCCTAGCTTGAAAGTATATACTAGACTACTCCTCACAACCCCAGTGTAACTCTTTCTGCCCATGGGTCCTATCCCTGTTTAATAAAAGCACTTTTTGCATCAAAGAAATCTCAAGAATTCTTTCTTGGCCATTGACTCTGAATCCCAACATCAATTCCTACATCAGACTGTGACTGGAGGAGTCCACGATTCTGTGGAAGACTGGAGACACTGTTTTCACTACACCATCCCTAGCACCTATGCAATGGAGGCCTTTGTTTTCTTAGGCTAATCAGGGAGTCAACTTTTGGATCCTGGGGCTGCATCACCTATTCACTTTCTGTCATGTGGAGAACAAAGGCAAAAGAAAAAAAATTTTCCTTACAACTTGTAGTCCACTGACAATTATTTGGGATAGGCAGAGTGTCCTTCCTCCAGGACTTCAACTGCCTCAATGTTAATACTTTGCTAAAGGCAAAGGACAACCTTAGCTTGACATTAGCTGGACTCTAGGATCCTCTGAGTCTTCTTTAACATGTAAAATCCCTTTGGAAACTGCCTTTATTTAAACCTCTCCAAGATACATGTTAGCAACCATCCCCCAAGCATATAGCCCACTGATACCCATCTGAAGGGTCTCATGAGAGACAAACCATAAGAGACTTCTAATCTCATAAAACAAACTGAGGGTTACTGGGGGGTGGGAGGGTAGGGATAGGGTGGATGGGTTATGGACATAGGGGAGGGTTTGTGCTTTGGTGAATGCTGTGAAAGATGTAAGCCTGATGATTCACAGACCTGTACCCCTTGGGCAAATAATAAAAATAAAATTAAAAAAAAAAATAAAATAAATAAAAATGAAGGGTCTCATGACCAGGATTTTACTAGACATTAACAAATGACCTCTTACTAACAGCAACTAGCCCTTTAAGTCTCTGGAATCCTTGCTTCCAAATTCCTTAGAGACTTAAATTTTATCCCTATCCCCCTCACAACCTGAAAGTATATAATTTGTCATCCCTCACAAGCCCAGTGCTGCTTTTTCTGCCCACAGGTCCTGTCCCTGTGCTTTCATAAAACCACTTTTTTTTTGCACCAAAGACATCTCAAGGATTCTTTCTTGCCCATTTGATCCCAACCCCAACTTTTCACATCATCAGATACATTCATGTTATCTCCATTGCAAAATTTTCAGAGAAAGAGAAACCTTAGAACAATGGCCAACTTTGTCTAATGCCTCATGATGATTTGTGGGCAACCTGAACATAATGGTTGAGAACAACCATTGTAAGATTAAAGAGTTGATAGGTAAACTTTTAAATAGCTCCAAAATCTTTGGTTACCTAAATTTTAAAGTTTTAAGAAGCCAAGTGATGAGGAAAATTAAATTCATCAATTATCCAGATCATTTCCAAAGAAGATAAAATAATGAAACATTATGTACTGAACATGATTTATCTACTTTTGTCTTATTATAGGGAAATTAAAGACAAATCTGGTTGTATTAGTAAACATGTTTTATGCCTTATTAACAGATATCACTATTAAAGGGATATGTTTCTAGAAATTATGAAATATATTCATGAATATATAATATAAAGAATACAGGTGTAACAGTTCATAATTGTTGACTACTTAGTTTTAACTAGAAATTCAGGTTGCTAACATTTACAAATTCTAATAAATGTTATTAAGACTATTGGAAATAACAAGGGAGCTAACACTAAAAGTAAGACAAGTGTTTTGTTAAGAAGAAATAAGAGAAATAAACATCATTTTTGGTTGGGGGAAAAGTGGTTTTTTTTTATCCAAGGTGAGGTTGATTATTTAAAAAGTAAAAACGAAGGACAAAGTGTGAATGCAAAAATGAGGTATTAGAAGGTTTATGTAAAAGAAATGTTTGGAAAAGAATTTTATCTGTGGTCAGTACTGGCTAAGATGAGGGTCAATTATTAAATTGATGAGGGTCAGTTAAATAAAGGAGTTTTAATACCAAAAGTACACTGGTGCAAAAATTTTGTTTTCTCTTTGTTAAAAGAAAAAAAAGTTTTCTTGAACTATTGGTATTCTCCTAGTAAGAAATTGTGAACAAAAGATTTCTCTTCTTTTAATGTTATCCAAAAAAAAGCAAATAAAACAATCAAGTAAACCAAGATACTGTTTTGCCAAAATAATTTTCTGTTTATTGGGTCTTTGATGACAAAAAAAACCCCTGACTCCTGGTGTGGTTATGTTGGGGTTTGGAGCAAACAGTCAAGAAAGAATTCTTGAGATGTCTTCAGTGCAAAAAAAGGTGTTTTAAAAAAATTAACATATAACGTATTATTTGCTTAAGGGGTACAGGTCTGTGAATCATCAGTCTTACACAATT
The DNA here is from genome assembly GCA_002007465.1 of Ailurus styani. NCBI lineage: Eukaryota > Metazoa > Chordata > Mammalia > Carnivora > Ailuridae > Ailurus > Ailurus styani. The sequence goes on from LNAC01001778.1 coordinate 29,088, forward strand.
CACAGCACTCACCATAGCACATACCTTCCCCATTCTCCCAGTCACCCAACCCTCATCCCTGCCCCCAGAAACACTCAGTTTTGTTTCCTGAGATTAAGAGTCTCTTATGGTAAAACATGAGGACAGGACCCATGAGCAGAAAGAGCTGCACTGGGGTTATGGGGGGTGATTGATTATATACTTACAAGTGGGGAGAGTTTATATAGTTACAAGTAGGGATAGCATAAATCTCTAAGGAGTTTGGAAGCAAGGTTTCCAGGGCCTTGAGGGGGCTAGCTTTTATTAAGATAAGTATTGACTATTGTCTAGTAATCCCTTAGTCATGAGATGTTTCAGATGTGTATTGGTGGCCATATGCTTGGAGGATGATTGCCAACATGTATCTTGGGGGAGCAGGGTAGAGATAAAGAAAATTTCCAAAGGGAGTTTTATATGTTAAAGTAGACTTACAGGATTCTGGAGGTTGGGCTATTGTCAAGCTAGGGTTGTCTTTTCCTTTAGTACAGAATTAACATTGAGGTAGTTGAATCCTGGAGTAAGGTCACTCTCCCAAGTATTTGTCAATGACCTGAAGTTGTAAGGAAACTTATTTATTTTTTCTTTGGCCTTTGTTTCCCACATCATCTCCTACTATGTAACACTGTACTTGCCTTTCAAATTGTTATTTTATGTCACTTTTTTATGGATAGTTCAATAATGCTTAATAATGATTTTCCTTCGTATTGAGCCAAATATCGAAACCTTTTGATATGTTTTGACATACTTCCCCAAATTAAATTCTAAAGTGAAGAAGGCCCCATGGAATGCTTTAAAGATTTTGTGAAAAATTAATTTAGGGGCACCTGGGTGGCGCAGTTGGTTAAGCATCTTACTCTTGGTTTTAGCTCAGGTCATGATCTCAGGGTTGTGAGTTTGAGCCCTATGTGGTGCTCTGCATTCAGGGGGAGCCTGCTGGAGTCCCTCTCTCCCTCTTCCCCTTAAAAATAAAATAATTTGGTTATATTCGATCATTAAATTACATGGGAAACATTGTCAAATAAGTGATATTAAACCAGATTATTTCAATTATTAGATATTTTAGTAAAATAGATATTCTAAAAATTGCAGAAAATCTGATGTCCTGGCATGTTATTACTTTGGCATGTTGTATGTTAGAAAAATGAACAACTTTCCCTGTCAATTGCCTTGTAATGAATTCAATCAGATCTTACAGCACGGATGTTTTAAAGACTTTTGTCATTTCTAGATAGTTATCTTGTTACTTAGACCCTTTCATACAAGCTTCCTACACATGTGCTTCATCCTCAGTAAGACTCACAAAAAGAGTTTTGAATGCAGATTCCAAAGACTTTAAGATCATAGAACTGAGCTAGGTAAGAATTTCTGGAGATCATGGGAACACTGGCATTCAGCAGAAGAATTAATAACATGGGGCTAATAAACTAATAAATGATGACCATTTTATGACTTTTTGTTTAAAACATTTCAGACTCTTTTTTAAAGTTTTTTTTAATTTTTATTTATTTGACAGAGAGAGAGAGAGAGAGATCACAAGTAGGCAGATGCAGGCAGGGAGAGAGAAGGAAGCAGGCTCCCCGCTGAGCAGAAAGCCTGATGCGGGGCTCTATCCCAGGACCCTGAGATCATGACCTGAGCTGATGGCAGAGGTTTTAACCCACTGAGCCACCCAGGCGCCCAAAACATTTCAGACTCTTAAAAAAGATTTTGTTTTTCCAGAGTAAAGAAAATTGTGTATATGATACTAACTGACTTAGAGCAATACACCTTTGTAATCAATTAAAACTTTTATCTTTTCGCCCTATCGGGTCCCTCCAAACTCAGAAACTTTCCATAAGTATTTTTATATTTTTATGGAAATATTTTTTTCTTAATAAGGCTGGTATGAATATGCTCTCCTTATAAAAGGCCACAGTTTACTGGAATGTCACATTTGCGAGAGACATGCATAGACTCGGATATGACCAGACAGTTTTAAAGAACTAAGGTTGACATTATGGAGCCAATAAAGCCCCTTGGAAATACCAGACTGGTAATTTCTTACAGGGTTCTTACCAGTCTCACCAGGTGAGTAAAAAAGGTCACTTTCTCTCAGATGCAGAAACCACAGGATGTTTTGAGAAACTAGAGTAGAGTTCACCCAATTTATAGGTATTGCAGGGAAATTCTGATGCTAAGTATTTGGCTTGCTTCTTGGCCTTGAGGGACAGTTAAAAGTTCAAACTAGAGATTTCTTATAAAAAGTCTAGCAAAGCAAACTTTATTTTTTTCAAGATTATTTATTTATTAGAGAGAGAGTGAGAGTGAGAGCAGGGGCTGGGGGAGGGGCAGAGGGAGAAGCAGACTCCTTCCACTGAGCAAGCAGCTCAATGCAGGGCTCAATCGCAGTACTCTGGGATCATGACCTGAGTGGAAGGCAGATGCTTAACCAACTGAGCCACTCAGTCACACCACAAAGCAAGTTTTAAAGAAACTACATGGTCAACTACTATTCTTTCTTCATTTTTATAAACACTCAGGACAATTTTTTTTCGAAATTACTTATTTAGCAAACACATCCATTTTATTTGGCTATCTGTTTTTAAGGTTTTAAAATTTTATTTATTTGAGAGACAGAAATAGTGACAGAGAGCACAGGCTGGAGGAAAAAGGGAGAAGCAGGTTCCCTGATAAGCAGGGAACCCAACTAGGGGCTACACCCCAGGAACCTGGGATCATGACCTGAGCAGAAGGCAGATGCTTAGATGACTGAGCCATCAGGAACATCTGGCTATCTTTAGTAAAAGTAGGGAAGATTATAGAGAAAAATATGTTTCAATAACACACCGTTTTATTTTTTTATTTTATTTTTTTTAAGATTTTTTATTTATTCATTTGACACAGAGAGAGAGATTACAAGTAGGCAGAGAGGCAGGCAGAGAGAGAGGAGAGAGGAGGAAGCAGGCTCCCTGCTGAGCAGAGAGCCTGATGTGGGCCTCGATCCCAGGACCCTGGGATCATGACCTGAGCCGAAGGCAGCGGCTTTAACCCACTGAGCCACCCAGGCGCCCTTTTTATTTTATTTTATTATTACTATTATTACTATTATTATTATTATTATTATTATTATTATTATTTGCCTCAGGTGTACAGGTCTGTGAATCATCAGACTTACACGTTTCACAGCATTCACCATAGCACAAACCCTCTCCAATATCCATAACCGATCCACCCTATCCCTACCCTCCTACTCCCCAAAACCCTCAGTTTGTTTTGTGAGATTAGGAGTCTCTTATGGTTTGTCTCCTTCCCTATCCCATCTTGTATCATTTTTTCCCTCCCTACATCCCACAATCCCCCACCCTAGCCCTCAAGTTCCTCATATCAGAGAGATCATATGAAAATTGTCTTTCTCGGGTGCCTGGGTGGCTCAGTGGGTTAAAGCCTTTGCCTTCGGCTCAGGTCATGATCTCAGGGTCCTGGGATCAAGGCCCACATCGGGATCCCTGCTCAGTGGGGAGCCTGCTTCCTCCTCTCTCTCTGCCTGCTTCTCTGCTATTTGTGATCTTTCTCTCTCTGTCAAACAAATAAATAAAATCTTTAAAAAAAAAAGAAAATTGTCTTTCTCTTATTGACTTATTTTGCACAGCATAATACCCTCTAGTTCCATCCACATCGTTGCAAATGGCAAAGTTTCATTTCTTTTGATAGCTGCATAGTATTCCATTGTATATATATACCACTTCTTCTTTATCCATTCATCTGTTGATGGACATCTAGGTTCTTTCCATAGTTTGACTATTGTGGACATTGCCACTATAAACATTCAGGTGCACGTGCCCCTGAGGATCACTACCTTTGTTTCTTTAGGATAAATACCCAGTAGTGTAATTGCTGGGTCATACGGCAGCTCTATTGTCAGCTTTTTGAGGAACCTACATACTGTTTTCCAGAGTGGCTGCACCAGCATGCATTCCCACCAACAGTGTAGGAGAGTTCCCCTTTCTCTGCATCCTTGCCAACATCTGTCTTTTCCTAACTTATTGATTTTAGCCATTCTGACTGGCGTGAGGTGGTATCTCACTGTGGTTTTGATTTGTATTTCCCTGATGCCGAGAAATGTTGAGCATTTTCTTATGTGTCTGTTGGCCACTTGGATGTCTTCTTTGGAGAAATGTCTGTTCATGTCTTCTGCCCATTTCTTGACTGGGTTATTTGGGTTATTTGTTTTATGGGTGTTGAGTTTGAGAAGCTCTTTATAGATTTTGGATACAAGCCCTTTACCTGATATGTCATTTGCAAATATCTTCTCCCATTCTATCAGTTGTCTTTTGGTTTTGTTGACTGTTTCCTTTGCTGTGCAAAAGCTTTTAATCTTGATGAAGTCCCAATAGTTCATTTTGCCCTTGCTTCCCTTGCCTTTGGTGATGTTCCTAGGAAGAAGTTGCAGTACTTCATCCATTTTGAGTCTATTTTTGTGTGCAGTATAAGGAAATGATCCAGTTTCATTTTTCTGCATGTGGCTGTCCAGTTTCCCCAACACGAATTGTTGAAAAGACTGTCTTTTTCTCACTGGACATTCTTTCCTGCTATGTTGAAGATTAGTTGACCATAGAGTTGAGGGTCCATTTCTGGGATCTCTATTCTGTTCCAGTGATCTATGTGTCTGTTTTTGTGTCAGTACTATACTGTCTTGATGATGACAGCTTTGTAATAGAGCTTGAAGTCCAGAATTGTGATGCCGCCAACTTTGCTTTTTTTTTTTTAACTGGGAAATTAAAGAAGAATTAAAAAAATTAATGGAAACAAATGAAAATGAAAACACAACAGCTTACACCAGCAAATTTGGGAGTCTTGAAGAAATGGATGCATTCCTAGAGACATATAAACTACCAAAACAACCAGGAAGTAATTGAAGACCTGAATAAATCTATAACCAGTAAGGAGATTGAAGCAGTCATCAAAATTCTCCCAACAGGGCACTTGGATGGCTCAGTGGGTTAAAGCCTCTGCCTTTGGCTCAGGTCATGATCCCAGGGTCCTGGGATCCAGGCCCGCATCGAGCTCTCTGCTCAGCGGAGTGCCTGCTTCCCCCTCTCTCTCGGCCTCCCTTTCTGCCTACTTGTGATCTGATATCTGTGTGTGTGTGTGTGTGTGTGTGTGTGTGTGTGTGAAATAAATAAATAAAATCTTTAAAAAATCTCCCAACAAACAAGAGGCCAGGGCCAGACGGCTTCCCAGGAGAATTCTACCAAACATTAAAGGAAGAATTAATACCCATTCTCCTGAAACTGTTCCAAAAAATAGAAATGGAAGGAGAACTTCCAAACTCCTTTTATGAGGCCAGCATTACCTTGATCCCAAAACCAGGCAAAGGCCCCATCAAAAAGGAGAATTACATACCAATATCCTTGATGAACACAGATGCAAAAATCCTCAACAAAATACTAGCCAATAGGATCCAACAGCACATTAAAAGGATTATTCACCACGATCAAGTGGGATTTATTCCTGGGATGGAAGTATGGTTTAACATTCACAAATCAATCAATGTGATACAAGACATTAAGAAAAGAAAGAACAAGAACCATATGATCCTCTCAATAGATGCTGAAAAAGCATTTGACAAAGTACAGCACCCTTTCTTGATCAAAACTCTTCACAGTGGAGGCATAGAGGGTACATACCTCAATATCATCAAAGTCATCTATGAAAAACCCACAGAAAATATCATTCTCAATGGAGTAACACTGAGAGCTTTTCACCTAAGCTCAGGAACATGGCAGGGCTGTCCACTATCACCACTGCTATTCAAGATAGTACTGGAAGTCCTAGCCTCCGCAATCAGACAACAGAAAGAAATAAAAGGCATCCAAATCAGTAAAGAAGAATTCAAACTCTGACTCTTTGCAGATGATATGATACTTTATGTGGAAAATCCAAAGAACTCCACTCCAAATCTGCTAGAACTCATACAGGAATTCAGTAAAGTGTCAGGATATAAAATCAGTGAACAGAAGTCAGTTGCATTTCTATATATCAACAATAAAATAGAAGACAGAGAAATTAAGGAGTCCTAAGGAGTCCATCCCATTTAAAATTGGACCCAAAATCATAAAATTTCTAGGAATAAACCTAACCAAAGAGGCAAAGAATCTGTATTCAGAAAACTATAAAGTACCCATGAAAGAAATTGAGGAAGACACAAAGAAGTGGAAAAACCTTCCATGTTCAGGGACTGGAAGAACAAATATTGTGAACATGTCTATGCTACCTAGAGCAATCTACACATTTAATGCAATCCTCATCAAAATACCAGCAATTTATTTCAAAGAAATGGAACGATAATCCTAAAACTTATATGGAACCAGAAAAGACCCCGAATAGCCAAAGGAATGTTGAAAAAGAAAACTAAAGGTGGCGACATCACAATTCCAGACTTTTAAAGCTCTATTACAAAGCTGTCATCATCATGATAGTCTGGTACTGGCAGAAAAGCAGACACATACATCAGTGGAACAGAATAGAGAGCCCAGAAATGGACCCTCAACTCTATGATCAACTAATCTTAAACAAAGCAGGAAAGAATGTCCAAAGGAAAAAAGACAGTCTTTTCAACAATTCGTGTTGGGAAAACTGGACATGCCGAAGAATGAAACTGGATCGTTTTCTTACACCACCCACAAAAATAGACTCAAAATGGATAAAGACCTCAATGTGAGACAGCAATCCATCAAAGTCCTTGAGGATAACACAGGCAGCATCCTCTTTGACCTCAGCTGCAGCAACTTCTTCCTAGGAACATCGCCAAAGGCAAGGGAAGCAAGGGCAAAATGAACTATTGGGACTTCATCAAGATTAAAAGCTTTTGCACAGCAAAGGAAACAGTCAACGAAACCAAAACACAACTGACAGAATGGGAGAAGATATTTGCCAATGACATATCAGGTAAAGGGCTTGTATCCAAAATCTATAAAGAGCTTCTCAAACTCAACACCCATAAAACAAATAACCCAGTCAAGAAATGGGCAGAAGACATGAACAGACATTTCTCTGAAGAAGACATCCAAATGGCCAACAGACACATGAGAAAATGCTCAACATTTCTCGGCATCAGGGAAATACAAATCAAAACCACAGTGAGATACCACCTCACACCAGTCAGAATGGCTAAAATTAACAAGTCAGGAAATGGCAGATGTTGACGAGGATGTGGAGAAAGTGGAACCCTCCTACACTTTTATTGGGAATGCAAGCTTGAGGAGCCACTCTGGAAAACAGTAAGTAGGTTCCTCAAAAAGCTGACAGTAGAGCTACCGTATGACCCAGAAATTGCACTACTGGGTATTTACCCTAAAGATACAAACGTAGTGATCCTCAGGGGCATGAGCACCCAAATGCTTATAGCAGCAATGTCCACAGTAGCCAAATTATGGGAAGAACCTAGATGTCCATCAACAGATGAATGGATAAAGAAGAAGTGGTGTATATATATACAATGGAATACTATGCAACTATCAAAGGAAATGGAATCTTGCCATTTTCAATGATGTGGATGGAACTATAGCCTATTGTGCTAAGTGAAATAAGCCAACCAGAGAAAGACAACTATCATATGATCTCTCTGATATGATGAACTTGAGGGGCAGGGTGGTGGGTTATTGGGGTTAAGGAGGGAAATAAATGAAACAAGATGGAGTTGGGAAGGAGACAAACCATAAGAGAGTCTTAATCTCAGAAAAAAAACTGAGGGTTATTGGGGAGTGGCAGCGTAGGGATAGGGTGGATGGGTTATGGACATTGGGGTTGGGTTTGTGCTATGGTGAGTGCTGTGAAAGGTGTAAGTCTGATGATTCACAGACGTGTACCCCTGGGGCAAATAAAAAAATAGATCAATAGATAAAATCATATTTTCTCAAAATAACTTGAAAGAGCCTTTGACAAAATTTAAAGTAATTCCTCATAAAAAACACCTAAAATAGAAACAGTCAAACACATTTGCAGTATGGTACCACATTCTTTCCCACACACATATATTTCGTGGCACAGCCAGGGCCTTAGATAATGGGGTGCAGGATGAGAATATTTCCACAAGATCACAAACAGACAAATGTGACCTTTAACTCCATTATTACTCACCTCATTCTGCAAGTATTAGACAATACAATTATGGAAGAAAAATCACTATTTGGATTTTAGCATGGATGAGAATGGACAGGTAGTCATTCCAAAGATGCAAATACACAATTCAGGAATAGATATGCCAGTAATGGTGCCTGACAGAAGAAATCTCCCCAATGTATTCAAACAACAAGCATTCCTATTGATGACTGAGAGGATGGCATAGCTCCAGAAACTTCTAAAAATAGGTAAATGAATCCTCAGAAATCAGTACTGAGATGAGCACACAGGACCTACCACTCCCAGTCCATGAACTTCAGTGCAGATACTGTCTCCCAGTTTGGTGGGGGATGTCCTTTCTGTGTGTTGTTGGACACATTGTCTAGGAAAGGGTTGGTGCGAGTGACTTTGAGGACAGAGGGAAGGAGATGCCTTGATTCCCAGGTGGTGCCCTTGCATGCACCTGGCCTCATAATGGCAGCAGCAGGAGCATCAGAAGCAGAAGCCACAGGCTGAGCCTCAGCAGCTGTTGGAGCTCTACTTCCTGGCAGATAAAAAAGGAGTTCTGCTCCCAATAATCACAGGTCTGGAGTTCCCTGAGAATGTTATCACAGGAGGGGCTGTGAGGAGCATCCCCATCCTCAGACCACAGCCCAATGATGATGATCAGGAAGCCAGAGTTGACAGAGCCAGAGAATGGTCAGGTTCCCCACAGCGTCTAACCATTATAATAAGTGAGGATTTGGGGTTTCATTCATGGGAGCTGTCAGTACCAGCCCACATATTGTACACCCCTGATGTGTCATGTCTCAGACAAGCCTGGATTTTGCATGCCTGTCTCGGTCTTGATTTGTCATGAACTCATACCTCAGGGCAGCCTTCCCCTGGCACCCAGGAATGTCTGCTTAATTTGAGAAAACCATATAATGTGTTCATGTCAAGGACAGGGTTTGGAAGCTGGATTTGAGGGAATGGGTACAGCTTTTGTAAACAAAGTTCCCTAGAGTGTATCTCATACTCCAGTTTATACCAAGCAAACAAAGGAACCAGCTGACAGCCAAGGAGTAGGGGCTGCACAGGAAACTACATGGCCGAGGGGACAGTGGGTTTTCGTCTCACTTCCCTTAAGGCCCCAAGCACTGTGTGAACACTGAGATTACTGTCAGTGGACTGGCAGTAATAATCAGCCTCGTCTTCAGCCTGAAGGCCAGTGATGGTCAGGGAGGCTGAGCTGCCTGACTTGGAACCAGAGAATCGATCAGGAACCCTTGAGTTTCTGTTATCATCAGCATAGATGAGGAGTCTAGGTCCCTTTCCTGGGAGTTGTTGGTACCAGTGCACATAAGATGGGTATTCCTCTTCATCATACTCCATGATGGTGGGGATTCCAGTGCAGGAGATGGTGACCCTCTGGCCCAGGGCCCCAGACACTGAGGGTGGCTGAGTCAGCACAGACTGGGCCCAGGACCCTGGAAGGGAGAGAGACACAGAGAGGGTGATGCTGGGGTTTGAAGACAAGAGGAGGAAGCAGGACCCCCTGTGTCCTCCCAGGGCCCCTTGCCCTGTCCCCACATCCTGTCACCTGTAGAGTGAGTGAAGAGGATGAGGAGGAGAGGGGACCAGGCCATGGTGGAGGTCTTCACAGATCCTGCCTTCTGTGCCCCACAGCTGAGCAGACCTCCCCTAATCTCTCCCTTCCCCTCTTCATCCTCTTAGAGAGGGAGGGCTTGTCTATGCAAATGAGACCCCCAGCTGTCTGACACTTCACTGGAGCTGGGTCAGGTTCCTCTCTGGAGCATGTCAGGGGGATGGGCAGGGGAAGGGCTCTGTGGGGTGGGAAGGTCATACTCTGAGCCCTGAGCAGAATGCATAGCAGTGAAGGTGCCAGGTCACAGCTCTGATCAACCCTCAACCCTCAGAAACTGTCCCTGTTCACCCCTACATTGACTTCAGAGCACAGGAAATAAATGCTGGAAGTTCCAGAAGGCAAGCAGTGAGAGTTGTAGATGCTCTGAATGGGACCCAGTGACAGAGCTTATGTATCAGTCATGCCTTAACTTATATACATATACGTATATATACACATATGCATATATACTGTATATATATATATACATTCACAAATATGTATAGTATATGTGTGTATATGTATGTGTGTAAATAGATAGATAGATAGATGATAGATAGATAGATAGATAGATAGATAGATAGAGTTAAAACAAAATTCAACTTAGTAAGTTTGATTTAAAATCAATGGCAATGCTAAGTTGAAGATACAGGTATGTATACTTTTCCAGATCTGTTCTGATTGCAGGGAGAATATGTGTAGAAGTTGTGATTAAAAAGATGGATGGAGATACAATGGAGAATAATACCTTCCATTCTTAGTTGTGCAGGCTTTTATAAGCTTCTATTAGAATCACTTGATTTATTATTATTTTTTTTTATTTTTTTATTTAATTTTATTTTTATTCTTTGCCCAAGGGGTACAGGTCTGTGAATCATCAGGCTTACATCTTTCACAGCTCTCACCAAAGCAAAAATCCTCCCCAATGTCCATAACCCATCCAACCTATCCCTACCCCCCCAGTAAACCTCAGTTTGTTTTCTGAGATTAGGAGTATCTTATGGTTTGTCTCCTTCCCCATCCCATCTTGTTTCATTANACGTTTCATTATTTTTCCCTCCCTACCACCCACGACCCCCCACCCTGCCCCTCAATTTCCTCATATCAGAGAGATCATATGATAATTGTCTTTCTCTGATTGACTTATTTCACTCAGCATAATACCCTCCAGTTCCATCCATGTCGTTGCAAACGGTAAGATTTCGTTTCTTTTGATAGCTGCATAGTATTCCATTGTATATATATACCACATCTTCTTTATCCATTCATCTGTTGATGGACATCTAGGTTCTTTCCATAGTTTGGCTATTGTGGACATTGCTGCTATAAACATTCGGGTGCACGTGCCCCTGAGGATCACTACCTTTGTGTCTTTAGGATAAATACCCAGTAGTGCGATTGCTGGGTCGTAGGGTAGCTCCATTTTCAACTTTTTGAGGAATCTCCATACTGTTTTCCAGAGTGGCTGCACCAGTTTGCATTCCCACCAACAGTGTAGGAGGGTTCCCCTTTCTCCGCAACCTCGCCAACATCTGTCATTTCCTGACTTGTTGATTTTAGCCATTCTGACTGGTGTAAGGTGGTATCTCGCTGTGGTTTTGATTTGTATTTCTCTGATGCCGAGTGATGTTGAGCACTTTCTCATGTGTCTGTTGGCCATTTGGATGTCTTCTTTGGAGAAATGTCTGTTCATGTCTTCTGCCCATTTCTTGACTGGGTTATTTGTTTTATGGGTGTCTGAGTTTGAGAAGCGCTTTATAGATTTTGGATATTAGCCCTTTATCTGATATGTCATTTCAAATAACTTCTCCCATTCTGTCAGTTGTCTTTTGGTTTTGTTGACTGTTTCCTTTGCTGTGTAAAAGCTTTTCATCTTGATGAAGTCCAGATAGGTC
>LNAC01001778.1:43194-64332 GCA_002007465.1 Ailurus styani
AAGACTTGTAAGTTTTACTATTAGATGACGGGGTGTGGACCTATTTTTATTAATTTTGGGGGGGCTTCTCTGTGCCTCCTGGATTTTGATGCTTGTTCCCTTTGCCAGATTAGGGAAATTCTGTATTAAGATCTGCTCCAATATACCTTCTGGCCCTCTCTCAATCTCGTCCTCTTCTGGGATCCCAATTATTCTAATATTGTTTCGTCTTATGGTATCACTTATGTCTCGAATTCTCTCCTCATTGTCCAGGAGTTGTTTGTCTCTCTTTCCTCCTCTTCTTTTTCCTCTGACATTTTGTCTTCTAAATCACTAATTCTGTCTTCTGCTTCATTTATCCTAGCAGTAAGAGCCTCCATTTTCAATTGCACCTCATTAATAGCTTTTTTTTACAGCACCCTTTCTTGATAAAAACTCTTCACAATGTAGGCAGAGGGTACATACATCAATGTCATCAACGCCATCAACAAAAACCACAGTGAATATCATTCTCAATGGAGAAAAACTGAGAGCTTTTCCCCTCAAGTCAGGAACACGGCAGAGCTTTCCACTATCACCACTGCTATTCAACATAGTACTAGATGTCCTAGCCTCAGCAATCAGACAACCTAAAGAAATAAAAGGCACCCAAATCAGCAAGGAAGAAGTCAAACTCTCACTCTTTGCAGATGATATGATACTTTATGTGGAAAACCCAAAGGACTCCACTCCAAAACTGCTAGCACTCATACAGGAATTCAGTCAAGTGTCAGGATATAAAATCAATGCACAGAAATCAGTTGCATTTCTATATACCAACAACAAAACACAAGAAAGAGACATTAAAGAGTCAATCCCATTTACAATTGCACCCAAAACCATAAGATACCTAGGTAACCATAACCTAACCAAAGAGGCAAAGAATCTGTATTCCGAGAACTATAAAGTACTCATGAAAGAAATTGAGGAAGACACAACGAAGTGGAAAAACATTCCATGCTCATGGATGGGTAGAATAAATATTGTGAAAATGTCTATGCTACCTAGAGCAATCTACACATTTAACGCAATCCCCATCAAAATACCAGCAATTTATTTCAAAGAAATGGAACAAATAATCCTAAAATTTATATGGAACCAGAAAAGACCCCAAATAGCCAAAGGAATGTTAAAAAAAAGCAAACTTGGTGGCATCACAATTATCACAATTCCAGATTTCAAGCTCTATTACAAAGCTGTCATCATCAAAATAGTATGATACTGGCACAAAAACAGACACATAGATCAGTGGAACAGAATAGAGAGCCCAAAAATGGATCCTCAACTCTATGGTCAACTAATCTTCGACAAAGCAGGAAAGAATGTCCAGTGGGAAAAAGACAGTCTCTTCAACAAATGGTGTTGGGAAAACTGGTCAGCCACATGCAGAACAATGAAACTGGATCATTTCCTGACACCACACAGAAAAATAGACTCAAAATGTATGAAAGACCTCAATGTGAGAAAGGAATCCATAAAAATCCTTGAGGAGAACACAGGCAGCANAACCTCTTCGACCTCAACCGCAGCAACTTCTTCCTAGGAACATCACCAAAGGCAAGGGAAGCAAGGGCAACAATGACCTATCTGGACTTCATCAAGATGAAAAGCTTTTACACAGCAAAGGAAACAGTCAACAAAACCAAAAGACAACTGACAGAATGGGAGAAGATATTTGCAAATGACATATCAGATAAAGGGCTAGTATCCAAAATCTATAAAGAGCTTCTCAAACTCAACACCCATAATACAAATAACCCAGTCAAGAAATGGGCAGAAGACATGAACAGACATTTCTCCAAAGAAGACATCCAAATGGCCAACAGACACATGAGAAAGTGCTCAACATCACTCGGCATCAGAGAAATACAAATNACCATGAGATACCACCTCAGACTATTCAGAATGGCTAAATTCAACAAGTCAGGAAAGGACAGATTTTGGCGGGGTTGCAGAGAAAAGGGAACCCTCCTACACTTTTGGTGGGAATGCAAGCTGGTTCAACCACTCTGGAAAACAGTGTGGAGGTTCCTCAAAAACTTGAAATTAGAGCTACCCTATGACCCAGCATTCGCACTACTGTGTATTTATCCTAAAATACAAAGGTATTGATCCTCAGGGGCACGTGCACCCAAATGTTTATAGCAGCAATGTCCACAATAGCCAAACTATGGAAAGAACCTAGATGTCCATCAACAGATGAATGGATAAAGAAGATGTGGTATATATATACAATGGAATATTATGCAGCTATCAAAAGAAATGAAATCTTGCCATTTGCAATGATGTGGATGGAAGTGGAGGGTATTATGCTGAGCGAAATAAGTCAATCAGAGAAAGACAATTATCATATGATCTCTCTGATATGAGGAACTTGAGGGGCAGGGTGGGGGGCTGTGGGGGGTAGGGAGGGAAAAATAATGAAACAAGATGGGATGGGGAAGGAGACAAACCATAAGAGACTTCTAATCTCATAAAACAAACTGAGGGTTACTGGGGGGTGGGAGGGTAGGGATAGGGTGGATGGGTTATGGACATTGGGGAGGGTTTGTGCTTTGGTAAATGCTGTGAAAGATGTAAGTCTGATAATTCACAGACCTGTACCCCTGAGGCAAAGAATAGAAAATAAAAGTAAATTAAAAAAAAGAAAATATGCAAGAGGATATTCATTGCCCAATTATCATAGGAGAAGGGGAAAAAAAGAATGGATGAATGGAAGGAAGGAAGGAAGGAAGGAGGGAGGGAGGGAAGGAGAGAGATGAAAAAAAGGAGTGAGGGAAGGAAGGAAGGAAGAATTTCCTAATCAATGACTCACACAAATATCCAATACACTTCCAGATCCTATTTCCTGAGGTCACATTCCTGACCTGGTGCCCCATTTCCAGTAACCCCATGTCCTCCTTTCACATGACCATTATGCAGTCCCTGGTTCTGCCCCAAGACACCTAGGCTGACCTTGGCTCCTACTGACAGCCCACCAAGCCTAAGGAGAGGAAGGGGAGGGAAGGAGCTGAGGGGTGGGGGCTTTAAGTCTCACCCCCTGCAGCCACATATTGGGAAGACTGAATGAATCCACACTTGTTAAAAAAGGGCTTCTCTGCATGGGTCCAAGAGTGTCGGGGAGACCTCTCCTGGTCTCCTTCCTTTATCTACAGGATCCAGCTGCAAGGGTCTCAGGCACACAGCAGGCTCTCCAGAGATATTTCTGTGTGCAAACTAGTCCCTCTTAAGGACCCTGCAGGGTATGAGCATTTTTGGCAGCTGGCCTTTCTGGGAAGAACTGGATCCTCAGCTGTGACCACAGGGATTCACCAGCATAAAGACACCTGCCCAATGTCCTCCACACATATTTCATTAATTATCACCTCTACCTGCTGGTTCTGTTGTCCTATCCTCACCCAGGGGAGCCCCCTCCTTCCTTATGGTCTCCAAACTTGACAGCTGAGACTCACACTTTATTCCCTCTGTCCATCTACTCACAGATACAGGAGGACATCAGTCCTATGGGACGTACTCCTCAGCATGTCTGACAGGTTCCCTCTTAATTTTCCCATTTATTTTACTACCATGGATTCCTCACACCCACACATGCTCCTCTTCTCTGATGTGACTCTCGTATAGCCACAAGACATCTGGTCATACATGCAGTCTAGTGTGTGTCACATCTCTCCTGCCAGATCTCTGCTTCACATGGAGAATGGTTTATTCAGGGGTCTGCCCCACAGCCTTCTGCACCCACCCCACCCCAAGACCACTGTCACATGTCACTCTGATCATGCAAGTGTGTGTTTGGTGTCCCAACTCACAAATGTCATTAACAAAGGAGGGAGTCATTTTATGTCATAAAATGTCATTTTATGTCATTAAAAGGATATTGCAAGCCTCCTTCATGGCAGCTGAAACTTAGTATAAAACAAAGTTGTGGATAGACAATGTTCTGTGTGTTTGTAGCTGTATTTTATTTTTATATTTGTTGGTGGTCATGGTGCTCACAGGGAGGTTCTCTTAGGTACAGAAGGCCACTATAGATGCAACACTTTCTTTCGGTATTTTTAAAGTTCACTTGTAATTATTTTCTTATACCTATGGCCCTCACAATTTCACAATGTCTTTTTGAGTTTTTTCATGTAATTGCTCCAATTGTGTACTCAACTAATTCGGTGCCTTAAAATTTTTAACTCCGTTTATGGTTTTATTGTGTTAATTTTTCTTAACTAAGTAAATTGTTTTGCAAAATTAAACATCTGCATTCCTGAAATTAATCTTACAAGTATGGAACAAAATGTATATAACTAAATAATACACTTAAACCAAGTAAGATTTTATTTTAAGACATTTCTAAAATTATCAGTTATGCAACTTTAATTTGGATTTTCAAATATATCTCTATAATGTATTATAGCAAATATTTTAAAAGATACTTAAGTGCACATAATCCTTCTCATCACAGAAACAATAACACATGTATTTGATTTTCCTCCCACCATCTGTTATCCATTTCAAATTGTCCTGGGGTTGATCAGCGGGCTGATCATGGAGAAAGTCAGCAGGAGGAACCAGGTATGACACTGACACCTGTTTCTGGGACTTGCAGCTGTCAAACTCCAGAATAATTATTTTTCCCTCCTATTTCATGTGCTGAGCCCTTTTTGAAAGGCACTGAGTTGTGTGCCTCACACATAACAAGGATTGGCTCTGCCATCCAGTCATCAGATCTGTTAGCTTTGTGGTCTGTACATTCATGTCTGCACACATCTGAAGACACTTGCAGGTGCTGTGCACTGGGGGCTGATTCCCAGGCTCCGAGGTGCAGCCAATTGATGCCTAAGACTCACATGTGGCAACAGCCCTAGCTCTCTTCTTATAGGGGACTTAATTCCATGTGCATGGAGGCAGTTTAAAGCTCGCATTCTAGCACCATCCCCTCCATGGAAGCAAACAGCAGCACCCACATTAGTTTGCAACTGAGTTTCTCATCATCAAGTTACTCCATGAAGTGTGTTTCACGGCTGGAAGACACCTGGATTTATTATTTTAGCAATGATAATAATTAATGGTTTTTTAGTATTATTCTATTTATGGTGTAATTCATATTTCTTATTCCTTATAGTCCCTATAGATAAAAGTTCTAAATTCTACTACAATTGATTGACTATATACTGACAATATTTAGGGTCATAAATATGAACCACACAATGTGCACTTTTGTACACGTGACGTCCATCTTGCGTCTTACCAGAAATTCAGAACTGGACTCATGTATCTAGTTTGCACTGGGAAGTCAGACAGGATGTCTGGGTCCAGATATGGATCAACAGAGATTTCAGGGCTGCCTGGTCACTGCTATGATCACCCCCTGTCATGTTCTCACAGACAGGAGGTTCATAGTAGCTGAGTCCCCCTAGGAGTGTGCCCTTCATCAGGGACACCCAAAGGCCTTTGCAGACTCAGAAGTGGACTCAGATTCAGTTCTAGGTTAAAGTCTTTACATGCTTCTTTCCATTCATCCTCTTTCCTAGCCCCCCGCCCCACCCATGGAGGGTAGGAGGAGAGTCCTCCTCAGACAGGTCCACCTGAGATTCCCCACCTGATGGCTTTGGAGCTGTGGCATTTCTCCAGTGGGCTGGGGGTGGATGTACATGAGGGGCCACTGCTTCAGGGATGTTGGTTGCAGTGAGAGAGAGTTGGGAGGGTGGTCCTAGAAGATCTGTAGAGTTCAAGGTGCAAAGTTCAGGGTTTGATACACCCTGGCCTGAGTATGTCTCATCATTTTTATCACCACTTTCTGTACAGGTGACATTTAGAGGGTACCAGGGGAGGCTCCTTCTCTCTCCTCATATAGTATGTGTCTCATCAGGGAGTTATCTGAACCAACACACACACCAGGCCCCTGATCCACAAGCACTCAGCCTCCCTGGGATCCTCCTTTCCACACCTCCTTCTGCACCCGAGAAGAATCTGTAGATTGTGAATCCAAGAACCATGCTGGGGACAGTGTGGGTGGTGGGTCTATGATCTGGATATTTCCTGTCATGACACATCCCCTCTCTGTCCAGCAGTTCTATAGACACATGGGGCAAATCCTCCATCTGCCAGGGAGAGGACAAGGCCCCCTAAGCAAGACTGCAAAGTAGATGCCAGGAATGCAGATGGGGTCTTCTCCCCATCCTCCATTAGGGACAAAAATGTCAAGGCTGAGAGAACTAAGAGTTAAAATGCACTTTAAGAGATGCACCAGGTGCTCTGATTGCCTCCCATGACTCTCGGAGCTGGTGCTCTTCACTCTAAAAGCCAGAGGGGAGCTCTGGGGACAGTCATGGATTAAAGCATGTCAGGATAACAATGGATTGACACTTGGAAAATCTAAAAGCAGATGATCCAAAAACGTGAGAAAGTCAGTGGGAGGCAGGAACTGGTGATATTGAGAGCTTGAGCACATTAGCAACCACACTCCTCGGCTCATGCTCCTTGGTGAGAGGGTAGATTTTGCTCTAGGCCTCTGTGGTCCTCTAAGGGATAACAATATGCAAATGCTTTCAGTACTACTCCAGAGAGACTGTCTCCAACCATCGTTCCCCTGGTTGTGGAGTATTGACCTAAAAAATGGGGTTGGTTTGTAGGAATACCTTAATTTGCCCATAAACCTGTCTCTGTAAATTTGAATTGAATTAATCTCTGTGCTGTTGTTCATTGAGTTATTGTTAACAAGTACACCCATGTGCTGTGCTGAACAACCTTGTCTTGGGAGGAAAGGTGCATACAGGGGCTTTGTGACAGGGTGTGAGCAGATAGCATGACTGCTCCCTGTGGGTGTTGTTTTTCTGTGACAGATTATAAACTCGTGTCCCCTTGTGGTTTGCCATCACCTGCTGTCTTGCTTTGGCCACAAAATATAATCAGAAGAGACATGTGCTCTTTGTGGACAAAGGGGTAAGAGCCCATGCTCACCCTGCTCCTTGGTCACCGCTTTTGCGTCCCTGACCTCCATTATTCCAAGGACTGCTGCTAATCCAGATGAGCATGGAAGACACTTGAGCACATGGAGATGGTAGCACGAAAGCAGTTTCAATCAGGATTGGGGGCTTTCATGACCCTTCAGTTCATGAGGAAATGTCAAATATGGGAATCCTCCTCCTCTTCACTCACAAGACACTGACAAGGGCATGCATGATGCTGGGAAATCACAGACGGTCAATGATGGCACCTCCCTGAGCCCAGAGCATGCAGAGGAGTGCACTGAGACAGTAGGGATTTGAATTAGGAGGGGCTGAGAGCATGGGGATAAATGTATCACTTGCACAGAGCATTCATCTCACTGGATGGTCTGGGGCTTCGAGCTGAAACTGTGGCTGATGCACAACTGCAGTCACAGTGGCTTGAGAAGGCAAAGAACAAGAGAACCCAGACCTTCAGGGAGAGATATCTGGTTCCACAAGCAGATGAGCACCTAAGATCTAAGGTGGGAACAATCCTGAATGGTGGTGGAGATGGGAAGTTCAACATCCTGTACCTCAGGTCCAATCAGAACAGCAGTGACTATAAGGACCTCTTGTCCTATTGTAATAAATCACATAATGAGAGCAGAGTGGCATCAGCAGGAGGACAGTGTTGGAGTTTCCAGTGTTCTTCTCCTTCCAGAAACATCTTCGAATAAGAATCCATGCACATCAATACTTCCATGATAGCTGAGGATTCAGGCGAGCCATTATAGCACCTAGGGGATCAGCAAATAAGAAAAGATGCACTGAAGAGGAAGGGAAAGAATTTCACATGACACCTGTCACCCTTGCACCAGGCCTGTGGCCATGCTCAGAGAGAAGCACTTCCCCTAGGAGGCAGAGTGACATGAGCACCTGACCACAATGGGAACAATAGCCCCTCCTGCACCAGGGCTATTCTGGTTCCCATGGGCCCTGGCTTACATAGTAGTCAGTTCCCAGCCCACCTCTGTGACCCAAACATCTTTTGAAGCCCACATATCTTCTATGGCCCTAGGTTTCACACCATTTCCCACAGACCCAGGCCCCACTTGGGTTATTGAGAACAGAGGCTGCTGACTGGTCCCAGACCAAACTGGCTGCCAGAAAGCCAGGCACTTAGACTCTAGGCCTATACACTAGCCAGCTGTCCACAGTTGGCTAGCTGCTTGTACCCAGTGGACACAAGAACCACATCAGACCTAGGATCTTACCTGTCCAAGAACCAGCCCAGGACTCAAAGTCAACAGTGCCAGGAGGTTCCTGTACATCCAATCTGAGGTTCATCTTAGTGCCAGGATGACCATCATGGAATTCATCTCCAGACTGGCTCTTGTAGAAACAGGGTCTTGGCCTGACCCAGTATGAAGCTGGAATCCATGGACCCAGCCTCCCAAAAGGTTCAATTAAATGTAGACTCTCAGCCCACCCTAGCACCAGGCCAGCCCCTGAAGACCCAGACATCAGCCCCAACATGGTGGTCCCCAGCACCTGGTCTCCCCTGTGGACCCAGGATACAAGCCACCTGACATGAATCCTGGTCCCAGGCCCATCTCAGAAGAATGTGGAAAAGACATGATGTGCTTCTAGCTACTGAGTAATGAAAACACAGGAAGCAGGTGGCTCAGGGGGCAAATTCTAAGCACAGGAGACACCCTCCCTGGGCATATAAAGTGCAGAGTATGAGTGAGTGGGGTGACTGTCCTATAAAATTCCATGTGAGAACATAAAAGATCTCCATATGTTAACAAGATGTCACATATCAAGCTCAGGGCCCAACATGGGAGCAAGGACATTGCCATTTCAACATTTCAACCCAATCATACTAAGGACCCTAGCAGGAAACTTGTGGAGGAAAAAAAAGAAAAAGAAAAAGAAAGAAGAAAAAAAAGGTTTGTCCATAGAATAAAATATCCCAGAGAGAAATGAACTATGGAGCCAAGAAATAGGATGTAATAAAATTTCTAATAGAATGTGGCCTGATGTGAGCTGCACTGCTGCTACTCTTAGAATTCATTGGGCTTCTTTGATTTGTCACTGGCACAACAAATAAATTAGGTACAAATGGTAGACTAAAACACACATAAATTGATGGGAGAGTATTTGGAATCCATTGCTTTAATGCACAAGTACTAGAATTCTCTGTGAACCAGACCATGGATGTGTGAAGATGGACAGGGACCTGGTGGGCCCCAGACCAGCTGGACTCTCAGGGCTTTGGGCCATCCTTAGGTGTGTGCCCTGTGACCAGAAGGGGGCTTTGTGGCACTGCCCTGCAGTCCTTATGTATCTGTTTAGTGAGGACCCTCACCCAAAGGACTCTG
Source organism: Ailurus styani (assembly GCA_002007465.1). NCBI lineage: Eukaryota > Metazoa > Chordata > Mammalia > Carnivora > Ailuridae > Ailurus > Ailurus styani. Next base: position 52,514 of record LNAC01001778.1, read on the forward strand.
GGCCTGGGGGCAGGACCTACCCTCTCTGGCCTGGCAGAGTCCCCTGAGCAGGGATATGTGTTTTATCTCATCAGCTTCTTCCTCCCAGTGCTCTCCCCAGGGGTGAAGCCACCTCCATCCTCCTCAGTGGAGGAGTTTATTTATGAAAATAAGCATAACAGAAAATTTAACATTCTAATCAATCTTTATTGTGCAATTCAGAGGTATTAAGTATACTCCCAATGTTGTGTACCCATCACAACTATCCATTTCTAGAAATTTTTCGTCATCCCAAGCAGTTACTCCACCCAATAGGGAGCTGGTTACCCTGGATGTAGCAGAAGAACCCAGGTTCCAAGAGCCCATACCAATGAAGGAAGCATCAGAGAGGAGAGGGCAGCATCAGTGGGGGCTCTTGACAAGATGTGACCTGACCCACCTAAGAGCATTCTTTGGGCCATGCTTCTAACCCCAGATTGTCCATGTGGATGCACTGTGCCCTCCACAGCATGGGTATCAATGTCCCCATTTCAGGGTGTCCAGTCATTCCAGCTTTGTCTCGCGAAGTGTGCCAGGAAACATCAGTGAGAACATAAGGATCTCATTTGGGGCACCTTCTATATAATTCATGCATGTTCCTATTTGAATACCCTCCAAAATCCATGTCAGCTCTCCTCCAGAGACCTCACAAAGGTTATTTCCAGCCTATGTCCTCTCTTGTAGTCAAGGGGAACTTATATTTCTTTCCAGGATTTTTATTCTGTGGCATCGATGTATCTGTGGCATCGATCTATGTGTCTCTCTCTAGACCAATGTTTTCATTGCTCTAGCTTTACAATATAATTTGAAATCAACAAGTATGATGCCTCCATCTTTGTCTTTCTTTCTCAAGATTGCTTTGGCAATTTGAGGTCTTTCTGGTTCTATGCAAAATTCATGATTGTTTTCTCTATTTCTGTGAAAAACGTCATTGGAATTTTCATAAGAATTGCATTGAATGTATAGATTTAATGTTATTTTTGCTGTGGAGAGCCCTGGATTTAGGAATTATATGCAGGTGTGTGTTTGTTATAACTACGTATCTAAGATGACACACATGTCTATGGTTCAAAATTTGAATGGAAGATGATGGTCCAAATGAAAGAAGAGATAAATGTTTTAGTCATAAGGTAAAGACAGTGAGAATCTGCACTTTTTTCTTTTTTACTTGCTAGATTTATTTTTTTAACTCAAAATTATTTATTGATTATAAACTAAGTATCGGCAAGCTCCAGATATTTACTGCTGCAAGGAGCAAACAAAATTGTGAATATCATGGAGATGTTGAGTTTTCATCTGATTCATTATTAAAGACAATGATCAAATGTTTTATGTGAAGTTCTGAGGAACCATTAAGCATTTGTAGGAATACGACATACAGTTCTATGTTAAGTGAGAGTTGTTGCAAAAAATATATATTATATTTAACTGTCATTATCAGTGCAGAATGGATTAGATAAAATTACTGGGGAAAATAATTATGTTAATATTGCAGCATGAGTATAACCATTTCTGGCACCTAGGAAGTATTAGAGAGGGATCTGATGAGTAATGAAAATACCTCTAACACTGAAGACAGAGGACTTAGGGCACCAGGAATTTCTGGATCATGATACTGAGTGATGTCCCTGAAACTCTCATCCATATGTCCCCAAATGTACATGGTCATCTGGATGGGCCCTGGGTTTGGTGTAGGAAAACCGTTCACTCCTGGTATATCTCCTCAGGGCTGGGGGTTCCTGGCTGCATCTTGGGAGGACTGTGTTTTTGAACCTGTCCTACAGAGATGAGACACAGAAGAACCACATTTCACTTTTATATAATTATGGTCTCTCCTTGAAGAATTCTCTTCTCATTGCTATTAATGAACTGTCCCGTCAAGAACAGAGCAGAGGGTTATGGTGACTGGTCTGCTATGTTGGAAGTGTCCTGGCAAGAGAAAGAGATTGGCTGACCCCTCCAGCCTCCCCCATACAGGGGGAGTGCATGCCCTCAGCACTTCTGCTCACTGGGTGCTAGATGCATCCTTCCTGAGGGGTTAACTGCCAATGGCCCCAACAAAACAACTATCTAAGGTGTTGGAGGAGTTCAGGTTGACTCATGGTGAAGAGACCACTGTCACTGAAGTAAGGAATGAAGTGTGGTAGCACATGCAACACAAGAGGGAGCCCCCTGGGGGATGAGAAGCCCATTGCCCTGTGTGAGGGTGGGTGGTGAGCCAGGCAGGCTGAAGTCCAGAGTGTCCCTCTCTCTGCTCAGCTCCAGGATATCCCTCTCAGGCAGAGGTGAGTCTGGACTCAGAGGCAGCTGGAGGGTGCTGTTGGTGTCTCTGCAGTGGGGTGTGGCCTCAGCTGGGCACCCAGGACTGGAGGTCTGCCTTGTACCCTCTGCTCTGTGCTCATTGGGGCCCAGGAGAGGTTCCCCAGTCTAGCCCCACACTTAGCTGTCCCCAAATTCAGACTGAGGGCCCTCAGGGGCGAGAGAGGTTTGCATACAGGGTTTCTCTCTGCTCTTCCAGTAGTGGAAAAGATAAAAGAGGCTTTGTGCAGGTCTCTCATTTGTGAGCTCAGAAGAGTCTGGGGCATCTCCACCATGGCCAAGACCGTTCTATTCATCACCCTCCTTAATCTCTGCTCAGCTGACTGGCTGTTGAAAGCACTGGGAGTGATTATGAGGACCCCTGGGGACTTCCTTCCTCTTTTTGAGAACACCTTGTAGACAGTAACTTGAGACTCAGGTGTGCGTGTCTCTACTGCTCTGTTTCAGGGGGCTGGGCACACCTTCGCTGTCACAGGAAGCCTCCATGTCAGCATCTGTGGGACAGAAGATCACCCTTACCTACATTGGAAATGGCAACAGTGTTGGAGAATATTATGTGGGCTGGTACCAACAAATTTCTCATGGTGCCCCCAAAACTGTGATGCTCAGAACCACTCGGCCCTCAGGAATCCCAGCTCGGTTCTCTGGCTCTGATGCTGGGGATATAGCCTCTCTGATCATCTCAGACCTGCAGCCTGAGCACGAGGCTGATAATTACTGCTCAACCTGGGACAAAAGCATCAACAATGACACAATGCTACAGGCCCATTGGAACCTTTGACAAAAACCTGCCCGTGCACCCCCTGGTCATGGGGAGACTGTGGAGGGTCTGAGGTTCTGACTCACAGAGCACAGAACAACTCTACAGAATCAGTGACAGTTACTCTCCCTCATATTGTTGTTGTTGCTGCTGTTGTTTGTAAAAATGAAGCAAAATAAAACTATTGGGCTAATTTGCATGCCACAACGTTCACTCAAAGTGGACAACACATTGGTCTTTAGTGTATTTACAGAGTTGGACAACCTCCATTCTGAATTAATTTACCACATTTCCAACATCTACAGAGAAACCCCAGACCTGCCAGCACTCAGGACAGTGTCCCTCCTGCACTCAGCCCTCTGTGGCCCCCAGTTCCCCCCGGTCTGCAGTGAGTTCCCTACTGTGCACATTTCACAAGAACTGAACCCCAGAACATGTGCCCTTGTAAGTACTCCATTTATGGGCATGAGGAATGTGTGTATTGCTGTGGGAACTTCAGCATCACCATTTGTAAATATAGGAAATGCTTCACTTGTGTGATTGCCATGTTTGTGCAGAGGCCATTCTAAGCTTCTGCATAGCACCAATTTTAATACGGAGGGTGTTGAAATACCATAATCATTTTTTCATAGGTGCCTGTAAAGTAATATGGGTTTCTGTTTATTTTTATTTTTATTTTTTAATGTTTCTATTTCCCTGTCATTTTTTTAATTTGTAAATTTCTCTTTGCTCCATTTTTTAAATTTATTTGAGAGAGAGAGGAGAGAGAGAATATGAGAGGTAGGGTCAGAGGGAGAAGCAGGTTCTCCATCAGGCAGAGAGTCTGATGCAGGACTCAATCCAGGGACTCCAGGATCATGACTCAAGCTAAAGGTAGCTGCTCACCCAACTGAGCCACCTAGGCACCTTCCCCATAATCCATTTTTGTGCAGTAATTTAGTCATGTTGTTTTGTGTTTAGAAAAATAATATTATATGTTAATTAGACCTTTTTGTCAAAATTTTGTCTCATACATTTTTACTTTACTTCTGGTGAGAGGTAGGCTGTCTCCTGTTGCTTTTTGCTTATTCCCCTGTGACTGGCAGATGCTAAAGTTCTCTTTCCCCTTCTTTGACCATACTGAGGTGTTTTCAGGGATCCACTCCTGAATTCCTTAGCCCATGTGCCTACAGCACTGCATCTGAGACCTCCAGTCTCCCTCCTGCTCACCCTGGATGCCTGTCCTGTGCTCAGGGCTTGGGTCTCCCCTTCGCTGTCCTGTGTGTTCACACTAAAGGCACTTTCTCCTCTGATGCTGGTTCAAGACACTGCCATCTTTCCCTTTTTGTTTTCCACAGAATTTCCTGTAACTGACTTCTCTTTCCACTGAAGCTCAAGTCCTATGGAGTCAGCATGGGAGTGAGGTTGTCAGGATTCTGTCGTCAGTTTTTGTGATTATTTATTACTTTATTTTCACTTCCAGATAGTGTGAAGTTCATATATGATCTGCCTCATGTGTTAATAGAGTGTGAGTCTTGTATAGTTTTCTGTCTTCATTGTGCTGGTGTTTTTAAGAGACATAATGTGTATTTCAATATTTCTTGATGTCTATCACTTCAGCTACCAAGGATTTTCATGAAAATGTGTTTAAATATAAAAAATAATAAAAGGAGACCTCCTTTAATAATAGACACATTTTAAATTAGTTACTTTATTTCACTTTTACTTGTTTTTAACATTAGTATAAAGTGTAAGTGTTCCATCTATGGACATGAGGAGCCTGTAATGATCAAAGATAATTGTTATGACAATTATTACTTAACCATTTCTCTGCAATTTCTTATTAATACACAATAAATGTAACTAAAACCACAGGTAGAGAGTAGGGAGAAGATGCCAGGTTTTCTAGTTAAGGCATGAAATATATTACATACAAGTGTCACTAAACTACTGTGAGTTTGCTTCTTGGTGAGTTACAGGGAGAGGCTCCCCTAGGTTTTGTTACAAAAGAAACTTCATTTGCAATAAGTAAGAAGATCAAGGGGAGGAATATTCCCAAGCTGTGGCTCCCTAAGTGGGGGTGAGCAAGTTCCATTATTCAGAGTTAGGATGAATATTCACAAAGGGAAGTTTTGTCATCCCAGATAAAGATGGGCATAAGGTTGTGCAGAGGTACTGAGAATACAAGCTGTGAATGTATCCTGTGGTGTGTTTATGAAGCTTGTGCTCCTTCCAGGGCAGAGATTTAATACTGTAATGAGGTAGAGGTCACTGGAGGTGACACAGACACATAGACCAGTGGAACAGAGTAAAGAGCCCAGATATGAACCCTCAACTCTATGGTCAAATAATCTTCGACAAAGCAGGAAAAAATATCCAGTGGAAAAAAGACAGTCTCTTCAATAAATGGTGCTGGGAAAATTGTACAGCTATGTATAGAAGAAAGAAACTTGACCATTCTCTCACATCATATACAAAGATAAATTGAAATGGATGAAAGACCTAAACATAAGGCAGGAATCTATAAAAATCCTAGAGAAGAACATAGGCAGTAACCTCTTTGACATCGGCCACAGCACTTCTTTCAAGACACATCTCCAAGGGCAAAGGAAACAAAAGCAAAAATGAACATTTGGGATTTCATCAAGATAAAAGTTTCTGCACAGCAAAGGAAACAAAGAAGCAACCCATGGAATGTGAGAAGATATTCGCAAATGACACTATAGACAAAGGACTGATATCCAAGATCTATAAAGAACTCAAGCTCAATGCCCCAAAAAACAGATAATCATGTCAAAAAATGGGCAGAAGACATGAACAGACACTTCTCCAAGGAAGACATACAAATGGCCAACAGACACGTGAAAAATGTTCATCATCACTAGCCATCAGGGAAACTCAAATCAAAACCACATTGAGATACCACCTTATACCAGTTAGAATGGCGAAAATCAACTGGACAGGAACCAACAAGTGTTGGAGAGGATGTGGAGAAAGGGGAACCCTCTTTCACTGCTGGTGGGAATGAAAGTTGGTGCAGCCACTTTGGAAAATAGTGTGGAGATTCCTCAAAAAATTAAAAATATAGCTACCCTATGACCCTCCAATTGCACTACTTGGTATTTACCCCAAAGATACAGATGTAGTGAGAAGAAGGGGTATATGTTCCCCAATGTTAATGGCAGCAATGTCCACAATCACCAAAATGTGGAAAGAGCTGAGATGCCCTTCAATAGATGAATGGATAAAGAAGATATGGTCCAATTGGGGAGGGTGTGTGCTTTGGTGAATGCTGTGAAAGATGTAAGCCTGATGATTCACAGACCTGTACCCCTTGGGCAAAGAATAAAAATAAAATTAAAAAAAATATATGGTCCATATATTCAATGGACTATTACTCAGTCATCAGAAAGGATGAATACCCAACTTTTGTGTCAATATGGACGGGTCTGGAGGAGATTATGCTGAGTGAAATAAGTCAAGCAGAGAAAATCAATTATCATATGGTTTCATTTACTTGTGGAACATAAAGAGTAAAATGGAGGACTCTAGGGGAAAGGAAATAAAAGTGAATTGGGGTAAGTCAGAAGGGGAGAAAAACCATGAGAAACTGTGGACTCTGAGAAACAAGCTGAGGGTTATGGATGGGAGGGGGGATGGGGAATAGGTGAGTCTGGTGGTGGGTATTAAGGAGGGCATGTATTGCATGGAGCACTGGTTGTGGTGCATAAACAATGAATCTTGGATCACTGAACAGATAACTTTAAAAAAGTAATCATGAAATATGTTGTATTAATATGTAGTTGCAATGGTAAGTAGGTTAAAAAATAGAAGAAGAATCATGAGAACAAATTAGAAAAAAAAAGTTGTATCTATGAAATATACAGGTTTTGGGGAAATAATGGGACGTCAATATATTGTTTTCCCAGATGTTGGGGCCTTACAGTTTTATGGGGCCCCCATGGTTATTGTCCTCTTGTTCTTTTGGTTTGTCTTCTGTGGGAAGTGACTGCTGCATTGTTTTTTCAGTCAGTCTTGCTTGGACTGAGTTGCCCTGCCCCCTATCAAGGGGCTGGGCTCTGAGGAAACTGGTTTTTCAGGTTTTTGTTCTCTGGAGGTTTTTGTTCTTGTGCGGCTTTTTGAGGGTTTTCAGAGGGCTAGTGGAGGAAAACAAAAAACAAAAAACAAAAACAAAAACAAAAACAAAAACAAAACAAAACAAAACCTCTGTCCACAGTTCTTTGCTTCAGAGAGAAGCCTCAGTGTGCTTGCCTGGGTGGTCTGCAAACTCTGCTGAACACCACAAACTCCCACAGGCAGTGTGCACTCCCAGCCACCATCTCAGTGGTCACTGAGGTCCTGGCTTGTCTCTGCACCCCTGTGCCACCAAGACTGCAAGTGATCCTGGTTCCAAGGAGCACAGTTCTGGTGGCTGTCAGGACTGTTGTCTGGGGTCCACGCCCATGACCTGGCAGCAGTGCAAGTCGCTGATGGCTGTGGATTCAGAGACTGCTGGCCAGTTCCACAACAAGTTCTCTCAAGAGTGGGCAGGTGTGGGGCGCCTGGGTGGCTCAGTGGGTTAAAGCCTCTGCTTTCGGCCCAGGTCATGATCTCAGGGTCCTGGGATCGAGGCCCGCATCGGGCTCTCTGCTCGGCGGGGAGCCTGCTTCCCCCCCTCTCTCTGCCTGCCTCTCTGCCTCCTTGTGATCTCTCTCCCTCTGTGAAATAAATAAATAAAATCTTTAAAAAAAAAAAAAAAAAAAAAAGAGTGGGCAGGTGTGCACTCAGCCCAGGCAGTGGAGAGCCACGGGTCCAGGCACCATGGACTGGGGCCCTCACCAGGCTCTCTCAGGCACCTGTGGTCCCTGGCTGTGACCATCCTGGGACCATGGGCTTAGGACCGTGCCTGTGGCTGCCTGATTCCAGCAGTTGCCCCTTAAAATTTTGAGTGCTTTTAACCAGACTCCAACTTAATGCTGGCCCCAAGCACAGGGCACTTTTGTATTGGGGTATTTCTTTCCAGTGTGTCACTTCTGTTGGCTCCCTCCCTCTTCTGTTTACCCTTGGATATCAGTTTGAGCGCTCCCACTTCGTTTTACCTCACTGGTGATGATCTTCTGCCCCCATCGAGATCCAGAGTATATAATCTTATTTCTCAGGCTGATTTCATGGGTGCTCAGAGTGTTCTGGGAGCTATTTAGCTCACTTCAGGGGACCCATTGAAACAGGGACTCTCACTTCTCTGCCATGTTGCCCCCCCACTGTTGCAGCAGTTTGTATCACAGAATAAAATGCCATATCCTTTATGAAATCTTTCTGAATCATGACCTAAATTTCAAAATAATGTATGCCAAAATCTTAGAAAGTGAGGAGAATGAATTTTCATTTCATGGTCAAATAAAATCTGCTTGAAAGTTTATTCTCCTATTAAAAGTATTCCAGCTTTAAGGTGATAGAATTTGCATTTGTTTCAATTGAAAGATGACATATTTTGGAGTGCTGTCTCATTACTCTTTTAGGTGGTTTCTCGCTGACCCTCAAAGTGGGAAAATAACATAGCATAGGTGTCTTGCTCTTCCTTCACTGTTTCAATCCATACAACAGTTCAATCAGCTCACCATTTGAGAGATTACAGCACACATGCATTTATGTACAAGTAGTTGGGATCAATAGCTTTAATGTATAAGGGTTTTGGAATATTAAACATGTAGGTAATGTGCTCAGGCTTATACTGGTGAAGTTCATATACCAGTGACCCCTATACACCAATGATGGAGTGGTTGAATTTGTTTGATATTCAGCAAGGGTGCAGGAGGAGGAACAAAGAAGGGTGGAAGAGTCCACAAGATGAGTCCTATTGATGATAGTTGAGGCTGGTTGATGGATGCAGTTGGTTCTTTGTACCCCAGTAGTTTGTGTAACTTCAAAATGGTCAACAATACATAGATTTAAAATTCTCTATTCCCATTTTTGATCATATATGTGTGTCCTATGATTAGGACACACTCATTGTTGCCAAAATGTGTGTTTTCTCCATGATCTCAAGTTGAAGCACATCTCCTCCCAACAGAGGAGGAGACTTTGGAAGGGATGGGAATCAGTGTTGTGAAGTGACAGGAAAGGAGGGAAGCTGGAGGTCAGAGAGCAAGGAGCAAGGCTACTCACCTGGTTGGGATGTGGGCAGGGCAAGACCATGAAGACCGCTTAGGGGAGGTAGGAGCTTGAGTTTTATGCCACAGCATTAAGGACCTGCCTGAGCTCAATGGTTTCCCCATCTTCCATCCCTCCAAGGGCCTCAAGGATGGAGTGTCTGAGGAAAATGGGTGATCCTGGTCACAGGATTTACTAAAAGGCCTTTAAGTCTAGATGTTTGGGTACCATGTGCACAGTGAAAGTTCAGTTCCATCCCTGATACAGTGAGGAAGTGAGGATTTATGGATGTAACTGCCCACGCATTCAAGGTATCTTCAAAACATTAAAATCTCACATTTTCTTCCACTGAACTTAGACAATGAGTGAGAAACTAAAACAATGGACAAGAAACTAAGAACTAAGACAATGAGTAAGTAAATATGGGCTGGCGATTTTTTTAATATAAAGAAGTTTTATGATATCGAAAATATAATAGGTTACCTTCCTTCTGCATCTGCTGATCCCAGTGTGTCTCTGGAAACTATCCTTTCCCTCCTGAGTCTAAGAGGAAGGAGATCTCTGTGGCCCCAAGGATGTTGAACAAACAAATAATTTTCATAAGTGAGATGTGACTGTTCTTGTGACATACCTGTGTTCATTGGACACCCCATATCAGATTCCCTCCCCAATGAAGCATGTTGTATAGGAGTCTCATCTTTTCTTCATCCCAAAGTTAACGGATCTTCATGCCACAATGCCAAAGGGGCTGTACATACTCATGGTTTGGAGACACTTAGATGAAGAAGGTCCATCTCACAGCAGCCTCCTCCCCAGAGGAGGATCAAAGAGTTATATGGGAACTATGTTCCCACTCTGGTGTTTGGAAGACAACTCTGGGGAACCTCAAGCCCTGGCCTGGGGTCCTTCCCTCCTCAACTTTCTCTCTGCACAAGTTATGGGTGAGAGGATTTTGGAAATAATTCAACAGGGGCACCTTTTCTATTCCTCTTTTCCACCCCCTAGTACAGTGTCCAGTGAAGTTGTTCCAACTTCAAATACCACTTGGATGGGAATAACAGAAGCTCTTGGTGACCCCAAAATATGTCAGGGTTGCCTTCCTGGAGCTAGCCTAGACATCATCAGTGCCTCCCTGACTTACCTCACTCCCCCTGGATCTCCAAGGGCCATTTACACTGATCCTGTCTTGGCCATGCCTCCTCTTGGAGCTGCTGCTGACCCTCCTCCCATCATGTCTCCCTTCTCAACATTTCCCTGATTTAATTTATTAAAATCACAGCATCTCAGGCAGGGAAACTTTCCCTGGAGTACAGCCCCATATCCATCCAACTGCCCCTGGTCATTCCAACTCTGCTTCTGCTGAAGCTCATGAGAGGGGGAAGTGCCCTGAGCCTAGCTGATTCCATTACTGTAATTTTCCTAATGTACCCAGAGAGGTGAGGATACCACAGGACATCCTGGTGTTTGCATCTGCAGGTGATGCCAGGTGAGGAAGATCCCCCACAAATTAAGGGTCACCCCCATACTTTCTCCACTCATCAACTAGTAAACAACACTTTCCATCCTTATGGATTGACCTACTATATACATATTGTACATAAGTGAAATTAAATTACTGGGGTCCTATTGAGTGGTTTATTTCATTTAATAATTTCACATAATCATTAAAAAATTCATCCACGTTATAGCAAGGATAAGTACTTCATTTATTATTTTTTCTTTTGCCATATGATGCCCCATCATATGGACATACCACTGTTTGGCCATCCATCAGTTGATGGACATTTGGGTTTTTAACTCCCTTTATCAATTAACCACACTGCTGTCATAAGCATTCTTGTACACATTTCTTTTTTTTTTCTTTGCCACAGGGGTACAAGTCTGTGAATCATCAGGTTTACATCTTTCACAGCATTCACCAAAGCATAAAACCTCCCCAATGTCCATAACCCATCCACCCTATCCCTACCCTCCCAGCCCCCAGTAACCCTCAGTTTATTTTGTGAGATTAGAAGTCTCTTATGGTTTGTCTCCTTCCCCATCCCATCTTGTGTCATTATTTTTCCCTCCCTACCACCCATGACCCCCCATGCTGACTCTCAAGTACCTCATATCAGAGAAATCATATGATAATTGTCTTTCTCCGGTTGACTTATTTCGCTCAGCATAATACCTCCAGTTCCATTCACATCATTGCAAATGACAAGGTTTCATTTCTTTTGAAAGCTGCATAGTATTCCATTGTATATATATACCACTTCTTCTTTATCCATATATCTGTTGATGGACATCTAGGTTCTTTCCATAGTTTGGCTATTGTGGACATTGCTGCTATAAACGTTTGGGTGCACGTGGCCCTGAGGATCACTACCTTTGTATCTTTAGGGTAAATACCCAGTAGTGTGATTGCTGGGTCATAGGGTAGCTCCATTTTCAACTTTTTGAGGAATCTCCACACTGTTTTCCGGAGTGGCTGCACCAGCTTGCCTTCCCACCAAGAGTGTAGGAGGTTTCCCCTTTCTCCTCAACCTCGCCAACATCTGTCGTTTCCTGACTTGTTGATTTTAGCCATTCTGACTGGTGCGAGGTGGTA
>LNAC01001778.1:65233-96714 GCA_002007465.1 Ailurus styani
TGTAGATTGCTCTAGGTAGCATAGACATTTTCACAATATTTATTCTACCCATCCATGAGCATGGAATGTTTTTCCACTTCTTTGTGTCTTCCTCAATTTCTTTCATGAGTACTTTATAGTTTTCTGAATACAGATTCTTTGCCTCTTTGTTTAGGTTTATTCCAAGGTATCTTATGCTTTGGGGTGCAATTGTAAATGGGATTGACTCTTTAGTTTCTCTTTCTTCTGTTTTGTTGTTGGTATATAGAAATGCAACTGATTTCTGTGCATTGATTTTATATCCTGACACTTGACTGAATTCCTGTATGAGTGCTAGCAGTTTTGGAGTGGAGTCCTTTGGGTTTTCCACATAAAGTATCATATCATCTGCAAAGAGTGAGAGTTTGACCTCTTCCTTGCCGATTTGGATGCCTTTTATTTCTTTTTGTTGTCTGATTGCTGAGGCTAGGACTTCTAGTACTATGTTGAATAGCAGTGGTGATAGTGGACAGCCTTGCCGTGTTCCTGACTTTAGGGGAAAAGCTCTCAGTTTTTCTCCATTGAGAATGATATTCACTCGAGGTTTATCGAGGATGGTTTATCGAGGATGGCTTTGATGATATTGAGGCATGTACCCTCTATGCCTCCACAGTGAAGAGTTTTGATCAAGAAAGTGTGCTGTACTTTGTCAAATGCTTTTTCAGCACCTATTGAGAGGATCATATGGTTCTTGTTCTTTCTTTTATTAATGTCTTGTATCACATTGATTGATTTGCGAATGTTAAACCAACCTTGCATCCCAGGAATAAATCCCACTTGGTCGTGGTGAATAATCCTTTTTATGTGCTGCTGGATCCTATTGGCTAGTATTTTGTTGAGGATTTTTGCATCCGTATTCATCAAAGATATTGGTCTGTAATTCTCCTTCTTGATGGGGTCTTTGCCTGGTTTGGGGATCAAGGTAATGCTGGCCTCATAAAAGGAGTTTGGAAGTTTTCCTTCCAATTCTATTTTTTGGAACTTTTCAGGAGAATAGGTATTAATTCTTCTTTTAATGTTTGGTAGAAATTCCCCTGGGAACCCGTCTGGCCCTGGGCTCTTGTTTGTTGGGAGATTTTGATGACTTCTTCAATCTCCTTACTGGTTATGGGTCTATTCAGGTCTTCAATTTCTTCGTGGTTCAGATTTGGTAGTTTATATTTCTCTAAGAATGCATCCATTTCTTCCAGATTGTCAAATTTGCTGGTGTAGAGTTGCTCATAATACGTTCTTAGAATTGTTTGTATTTCTTTGGTGTTGGTTGTGATCTCTCCTCTTTCATTCATGATTTTATTAATTTGAGTCCTTTCTCTTTTCTTTTGGATAAGTCTGGCCAGGGGTTTATCAATCTTATTAATTCTTTCAAAGAACCAGCTCCTAGTTTCATTGATTTGTTCCACTGTTCTTTTGGTTTCTATTTCATTGATTTCTGCTCTGATCTTTATGATTTCTCTTCTCCTGCTGGGTGTAGCCTTTCTTTGCTGTTCTTTCTCTAGCTTTTGTAGGTGTAGAGTTAGGTTGTGTACTTGAGACCTTTCTTGTTTCTTGAGAAATGCTTTTATTGCCATATACTTTCCTCTCAGGAGTACTTTTGCTGTGTCCCAAAGATTTTGAACAGTTGTGTTTTCATTTTCATTTGTTTCCATGAATTTTTTTAATTCTTCTTTAATTTCCTGGTTGACCCATTCATTCTTGAGTAGGGTGTTCTTTAGCCTCCATGTATTTGAGTTCTTTCCAACTTTCCTTTTGTGGTTGAGTTCTAGTTTCAGAGCATTATGGTCTGAAAATATGCAGGGAATGATCCCAATCTTTTGGTACCTGTTGAGACCTGATTTGTGACCCAGAATATGGTCTGTTTTGGAGAATGTTCCATGAGCACTGGAGAAGAATGTGTATTCTGTTGTTTTGGGATGGAATGTTCTGAATATATCTGTGATGTCCAACTGGTCCAGGGTGTCATTTAAAGCCTTTATTTCCTTGTTGATCTTTTGCTTTGATGATCTGTCCATTTCAGTAAGGGGGGTGTTCAAGTCCCCTACTAATATTGTATTCTTGTCAATGTGTTTCTTTGATTTTGTTATTAATTGGTTTATATAATTGGCTGCTCCCATGTTAGGGGCATAGATATTTATGATTGTTAGATCTTCTTGTTGGACAGATCCTTTTAGTATGATATAGTGTCCTTCTTCATCTCTTATGATATTCTTTGCCTTAAAATCTAATTTATCTGATATAAGGATTGCCACTCCAGCTTTCTTTTGATGTCCATTGGCATGGTAAATTGTTTTCCATCTCCACACTTTAAATATAGAGGTGTCTTTGCATGTACGATGAGTTTCTTGTAGACAGCATATCGATGGGTCTTGTTTTTTTATCCATCCTGATACCCTGTGTCTTTTAGTTGGGGTATTTAGTCCATTTACATTCAGAGTAACTATTGAGAAATATGCATTTAGAGCCATTGTATTGCCTGTAAGGTGACTGTTACTGTATATTGTGACTGTTACTGTATATTGTGTTTCTTCCTTTCTGGTCTATGTTTCTTTTAGGTTCTCTTTGCTTAGAGGACCCCTTTCAATATTTCCTGTTGGGCTGGCTTGGTGTTTGCAAATTCCTTGAGTTTTTGTTTGTCCTGGAGGCTTTTTATCTCTCCTTCTATTTTCAATGACAGCCTAGCTGGATATAGTATTCTTGGCTGCATATCTTTATATCATGCCAGCTCTTTCTGGCCTGCCAGGTCTCTGTGGATAGGTCTGCTGTCAGTCTAATATTTCTACAATTGTAAGTTATAGCCCTCTTCTCTCGAGCTGCTTTCAGGATTTTCTCTTTGTTACTAAGACTTGTTAAGTTTTACTATTAGATGACGGGGTGTGGACCTATTTTTTTGATTTTGAGGGGGGTTCTCTGTGCCTCCTGGATTTTGATGCTTGTTCCCTTTGCCAGATTAGGATAATTCTGTATTAAGATCTGCTCCAATATACCTTCTGGCCCCCTCTCTCTCTCTTCCTCTTCTGGGATCCCAATTTTTCTAATTTGTTTCATCTTATGGTATCACTTATCACTCAAATTCTCTCCTCATGGTCCAGCAGTTGTTTGTCTCTCTTTTCCTCCTCTTCTTTTTCCTCTGACATTTTGTCTTCTAAATCACTAATTCTGTCTTCTGCTTCATTTATCCTAGCAGTAAGAGCCTCCATTTTCAATCGCACCTCATTAATAGCTTTTTTGATTTCATCTTTCTTAGATTTTAGTTCTTTTATTTCTCCAGAAAGGATTTTTATTTCTTTAGAGACGGTTTCTCTATTATCTTCCATGTTTTTTTTGAGCCCAGCCAGCACCTTAAGAATTTTCCTTCTGAACTCTAGTTCTGTCATATTACTAATGTCCACATCGAATAGTTCCCTAGCCTTCATTACGGTCTCTTGTTCTTTTTTTGTGTTTAATTTTTCCATCTTGTCATTTTATGCAGATAAGAATAGATGGATGAGATAACAAAATACTAAAGACCCCAGAGAATTATAAACTAACCTACTCAGAAGAGACTTGGAACTGGGGAAAAAAGAAAGAGGGAAAAAACAAACAAACAAAAAAACCAAAAAACAAAATTATACAAGAACAAAACAAAAATAAATAAAACAAAATCCTATATCTATATCTATATTATCTATTTCTGTTTCTATATCTATTTCTGTGTATGACTCTATCTCTATATCTATCTCTATCTCTATCTCTATCTATATCTTTATCTATATCTATATCTATTAGCCTGGTGAATTTAAAAGACCCTATATGTTTACAAAAAATAAGGTTAGATACAATGAAGAGATAAAATATGATTATAACAATGAAAATTTCAAAACAATTAAAAAGTTTTGATAAGACATAATAGTTAAAAACGTTAGAATAGGAAAAAGGAAAAAATTTAAAAGAAAAGTTAAGAAGAAAAAAATTCAAAGAAAAATAAATTCAAAGAATTTAACTTTGAACAACTAAAGAATCATGGGGGAAAAGCCATTAATTCTATGCGTTGCTTTCCTCTTGCTCCGGAGTTCCACAATTCTCAGCAATCTTGAACTTGACTTCAGGTGGATGTTTTTTTCTGGTCTTCTGGGGGAGGGGCCTGTTGCTGTGATTCTCAAGTGTCTCCCCGAGTTGGATTCACACTGCCCTCGCCAGGGGCCAGGCTAAGCAATCAGCTCGGGTTCACTCTTGGGAGCTTTTTTTCCCTGAAGGCTTTCTGTACCTCGTTGGAGTACGGGACTGAAAATGGCGGCTCCCAATCTCTGACCCGGAGGAGCCGAGAGCTTGGGGCCTCAGTCCTCAGTGCGCCTCAGAGAAAAGTAGTCCCTCCCATCTCCTGGTCTCCGGCCACCCTCCAAGCTCACCCGGCCTGTGACCAAGTGTCTCTCTCTCTCTGATGCAGCCCCCTTTAGAATCTCCGAACCCTGCAGATCCCTGCAGCCACTCCCGTGCTGCTCCTCCCAGAGGAGGAAGGAGGGGGTTTCTCTGGGTCTGCTGCCCTTGGGGTCCCCATTCACAGAGAAGTGGCCCGACTGTGCTTTGGATCCCAGCCCACAGTAACACCGAGCTGAGAGACACCTTCTCAGCTCAGCTTCATGTCTCCCATCGGCTTCTCTCTGATATCTGTGAGCTTGGTTGTGCTCAGACACCCCTGGTTTTTTGTGTCCCTGTGGGTCCTGAGACCACACTGTCCCTGCAAGGACTTCACCCCCAGCTTGGCCTCTGGAGCGATGTCCCTCAGTGGAGCCAACTTCTAACAGTTCCGAGTCTGTGCTCCGCTGCTCGCTCCCTTGCCAGGAGCCGGCCCCTCCCTCCCAGAGTCTATCTTCCCTTCACTACAAATTCACTTCTGTACACCTCCTACCTTCCAGAATGTGGTCGGATTTTCTGTTCCTAGAATCACTGCTCTTCTTCTCTTCGATCTCCTATAGAATTTGTAGGTGTTCAGAATAGTTTGATAGCTATCTGGGTGAATTTCTGGGACCTGATGATAATCGGTCTCCTACTCCTCCACCATCTTGCCGCAGTCTCTCCAACAAACCATGTACTTAACCATCCGGAGGTCATTAGTGACCTGGGGGTGGGGAATGTCAGCCTGAACACCACAGAGGACACCTCTTCATTCTGCTGCCCTGGGCAGTACATCATCCAAGTTCTAATTGCAAAATTCTGGACATCATTGCAGGAGCTCTGGGAGGTGTCAGAGGGCCTGGAGAACTTGGCTTCTGCCCAGCAGGTGGTGCTGTGGGACCGGGCCTATGAGGACAAACTTCTGGTCCAGACCAAAGAGGGGAAATACTCCAAGAATTCTTGGGCACTTGACCAACTGTGTCCTAACTGTAGTGTGACTCTGCAGTCCCTGTGCCTCTGGAGCCACATGAGTGCTCAGTTCTGACTCATTCACTGGCTTCACATTTAATCTTCCAGTCCCAAGAAGGCACAGCCCAGGTGGTTTTTCAGGCAGGGACAGACAATCCGCACACCTTCAGAAATTTGAAAAAAAAAATCTCCTGCCATGCCACCTGGGTCTAGGGGAAGAGACCCCAGGGGAGAGGAGGATGGGAATACCAACACTGTGGCCTCAGCCAGCAGAACTCTGGGGCTTCTCTGTCCTGTCCTCATTCCTCTATCACCTTCTCCCTCATAGACAAGGATTTTCCTTTAGGGCTGAAGAGAAAAGATGCTGGGGGACAAGAAGCCACCTGAAATGCTTTGTTCCCATAATTGGTGAGTAGGTGGTCATCACCCCATTCTTTCAGTCCCTTTATAGCCTCTAGCTTTCCTTCCACGTCCCCTTCAGACTGTGCTACTTTGCCATCCAGGGCATCTGGGTGCCTATAAGGGGGAAAAAAATATATATATATATATTATTTTTATTATAAGTGAATTATTATAAATATCTCATAATATATAATACAAGCATTATATAAAACCATTGTATCTTATATATTGAATTATTACATATATCACTATATTATATATACTCTAGTAAATATAGATATCATGTATAATATACAAAATATAGATTATATATAAATATTATGTCATATATATGTTACATGATGCATAAACATATATATTATCAGGAATACATTTAAGTACTATAAGTTATATACAGAGGGAGGGAGAAGAAAATGAAGTTACTGTGTCTGGGAACTAATGTGAATTTGCTCCATCCTGAATTAAATTGAGAGGCTGAGCCAGTTGTGTAGTCACACAAAGGAATCTGCATTTGCAACAAATAAGGAGATGACAGGGAATAACTTGCAAATCCTCAACTCCAAGAGCAGGAGAGAGTGGGTTCTTTTTTAGTATTTGGGATGAATATTCAGATTTGTCATCCCATGTCAAGGTGGGCATAAAGTGGGTCAGGAGGACTGAGAACACAGAACTCTACAGGCATCCTCTGCTATGTTACTGCAGGGTGTGCTCCTTCTAGTGCAGAGACTTTCACATCATAATGAGGCAGAGATGGCTGTCCCACAAGGCAAAGGGGCTAGGGACATGCACCCAGAGCCTGAATGCACTGGAAAGGGGCTCATCTCCTTATATGGAGTAAGGAATGCAGGGCCTGGTTTCCTTGGAAATAGCACTGAGGGTTTCACCACTAACTTGCTGTCTCTGAGGTGGTTAGACTGTTTCCTGGCCTGGTAGAGGCTGCCAATTTTTGCATTCCCTTTGTTCCCTTAAAATCTTTAACTACTGAACGTTTTTCTTTTCATTTCTTCTTAATTCTGACACCTCTTAGGAAGATACATGCTGGGAAAGTAGAGCTGCTGGGGTAGAGATTACTGGAAATATATGGGGTGGGGGGAGCTTATTTGACTTCCCTAGTGTCAGGAAATCTATATCCCATCTTTTTTTTTCACCACTGGGAACTTAGGTTTTTCTGCTCACATGTGGACCTACTGATGGGACTCCTTCATACTGTAACCCCTGTGGAGAACGTCAATCACCATGGCCCTTCAGAGATGAAAAGTCCAGCCCAAAGACAGGTCTTCCCTGGGACATCAAGCATCACCCTAGAGTCACTAGGGGTTGGGGGAGAGTCTGCCTGTTTCTTCCAACTCTGTGACGGGCTCCTAGGCCCTGGGGTCTTCTCAAGCACCCAGTTTTCCTAACCTTTGTGCTCAGCACTGTCATCAGACCTTCACGGTAAGAAAGTCTTCTTCTGACCCATCATATGATGGGTTGAGAATGTGTGTTACAGCTTCTCAGGGCTCCCTTTAAGGTCAGGGATCCTGGATGATTACTGAGACTCCTCAATTTTTTCATGATGAAATGTATTTCATTTGTTCTCTAAATCAGGATTTTAGATCCTCTTTCTAAGAAATATGATATTGGCGATTTATTTCTATATTTTATAGTGACTTACAGAAGTTGGCAATGTGTTTTTCAGGTATATCAATGATTCTTTATAATTCTTCTTTTTCTTTTAATTTTACACACTCCTTACTTTCAAATTTTGTTCACGTAAAAGTGCATACTTTTCTCCAGTGTATCAAAGGACCTTTTGATAAATAGACACAAAGTGATGGAGTAGGAACCATTGTGTGATATAAATTAGGCTCTCAAACACAGACATTGAGGAGGGCAAACAGTAACCATGCACATTGTATGGAACTGACAATGTACTAGCAGTTCTGAAATGAATATAAAATCATATTTCATTCACATCAGGATGAACACCGATTTGTCACATGTGGACATTTCTTAAATGTGTGTTTAGAGAATGTAGAGGAGGGGCCTCTGGGTGGGTCAGTCAGTGAAGAATCTGCCTTAGGTTCAGGTCATGACCTCATGGTCCTGGTATCAAGTCTAGGGTCTGGCTCAGTAAGGAGTCTGCTTGACCCTCTCCTTCTATGCTCCCCCCCCCCCAGTTTGTACATGCATTTTCTCTCTAATAAATAAACAAAATCTTTTTTAAAAAATAATGAATATAGGGCAGAATGAGTAAATGAATGAATGAATGCTGCAGACTAAGCCCTCACACAGGAGGTTACAGTATTACCTACATCCTTCCTATAGGGGATGGAAGGTGTTTCTCAGTCCTGGTCATCTGTGTTTCCACACATCTCCACAGGCCACATGATCACCATGTGAGAGAGGGACAACAGACTAGCAGCAGGCCCCCACCTAATCTCCCACCTGACCTCACCTGTGTCAGTCTGGGCATCCCCATCACTATGGAAATCACCCTCCATCCACCTGACACTCTGGACCATCCCTCCCTCTCCCACACCCTGGGGTTCAATCGGTCATCTTTCTGTGCCACACCTGGTATATGTGAAGCTTCTCCCCTCCCTGTTTCCTCTCTGCTCTCTGCTTCCTTCAGCCGCTCTCCTGGTGTTCCCTTATAGGTCTACCTGTCCTAAGTTCTGTTGTAGAACTTCCTACAGAGATAAATCCCTAATAAGCAGCACTGACCAGAAACACAGCTTCTGTTCTCACAGAAAATCGAGAGGGAGGTCACAGGATGGCCCCTCTGTTGTTCCTGCGGGATACCCAGGCCCCACTGTGTCCCCACAGCCCCTGTTTCCTGTCAACACTGCTCAGGAAGGGTCCAACATTCTCACAGTCATTGTCCTCTTATGTGAAGGTGTGTGTCTCCTCCACAAGCTCCTGTTCATGCTCAGCACCCAGAGCCAGCCACCCTCTACTGAGGATTTCATGGGAGACAGATTCCTTCTTCCCTCTGTTCCCTGTGTCTTGTCCTCAGCTCCACAGAGGTTAACAGGATATCCTGGGTCAGGACTGCTCATCTACTTCCCGCTAGACCCCAGTCCACGGAGAAAGCCTGATCCAGGACACCACACAAGGACCTCTGTCCTGGGAAGGCTTCTGTCCCTCTTCCAGGGAAGGTCACTGTCACATGGTGAGAACACAGGCATCACAGAAGCAGGTGAAGGAGATGTTTGCCGCCTGTTGGAACAGAGAGATTCTCCAAGAGACCAACAGGAGGCGCTGTGTCTAACGGGACTCTGCAGGACAGGATCTCCCAGCAGGGTAGCCCTCAACTGACAGGAGGCCCCAACCTGGGTCCCTAGCTTTCACTGGGGACAGGGCAGGGGTAGCTTCTCTGAGGCTGGATATGTCCCTGCACCAGGGTCTTTTAGGTGCCAGCACCTGCTTCTTCCAGGCCCAGGATGGGGGAACTAGCACATCAGGAATTCTCCCTGTCAAAGGGCCACAGACCTGTAAGTGAACAGGAGGGAGAAGCAGGGGTGGGTCAAATTTGCATGAGCAGTCCCTCTTCTGTGAGGCCTCTGGGGAGAGGATAAGATAGGCCAGAGGCAGCCCAGCCCCAGTTCTGTGGCCTAAGAAGTGGCTGTGTCACCATGGCCTGGAGCCCTGTCCTCTTCATGCTCCTCTGTCACTGCACAGGTAGGGACAGGACCCAGTGCAAGAGGGTGGCCCCCCCAGCCTGAGTCAGCTTATTCTGGCTCAGCTCCTCAACCACGCGCACCCTAACCCTTCATTTCATTGTGATGTGTCTGTGTTTGCAGGTTCCCTGTCCCAGCCTGTGCTGACCCAGCCACCCTCCCTCTCTGCATCTCTGGGATCATTGGCCAGACTCACCTGCACCCTGAGCAGGGACATCGGTGTTGGTGGTAAAAATATATACTGGCTCCAGCAGCAGCCAGGGAGCCCTCCCCGGTATCTTCTGTACTACTACTCAGACTCAGATAAACACCAGGCCTCTGGGGTTCCCAGCCGCTTCTCTGGCTCCAAAGATACCTCAGTGAATGCTGGGCTTCTGCTCATTTCTGGGCTGCAGCCTGAGGATGAGGCTGACTATTACTGTGCTGTATATTATAGCAGTGGGAGCAGCTTTCATTATCCACACTGTCTCAAACAACGAGGAAGTGAGACAAAAACTCTGGGTCCACAAATTTTGTCTCTAATCTCTTTTATTGAGAAACTTCTTTGGGGCTTCCTGTCAGGTGAATGACTGTGGCACTAAGCACGGTGATAGAGACAGATGAGGGGCTGGGACAAAGTCTGGGGATGTAGTTTCCAAGCGGTGACCCATGTATTGAGGTGGTTAATCCCTTCACTGCTGACATCAGTAAAACATAACCCCAAGCTGAGAGACACCTCAGCTCAGCTCTGTCTCTCCCGCCGGCTTCTCTCTGATACCTGGGAGCTCAGTCGTGCTCAGACACCCCTGGTCTTTTTGTGTCCCCGTGAGTCCTGAGACCACACTGTCTCTGCAGGGGCTTCACCCCCCGGTTGATCTCTGGGTCAACGTCCCTCAGTGGAGCCAACTTCTAACAGTTCCGAGTCTGTGCTCTGCTGCTCGCTCCCTTGCCAGGAGCTGGCCCCATCCCCCGGGGTCTATCTTCTCATCACCTCAGATTCACTTCTCCACACGTCCTACCTTCCAGAAAGTGGTCAATTTTCTGTTCCTAGAATTACTGCTCTTCTTCTCTTCAATCTCAGGTAGAATTTGTAGGTGTTCAGAATAGTTTGATAGTTATCTGGGTGAATTCCTGGGACCTGATGATAATCAGTCTCCTACTCCTCCCCCATCTTGCCGCTCCTCCCGGCCACAGCAACTTCTTTCAAAACACTCTCCAAAGGCAAAGGAAATAAAAGTGAAAAGACCTTTTGGGACTTCATCAAGATAAAAAGCTTCTGCAGAGTAAAGGAAATAGTCAACAATACAAAGAGGCTACCCATGGAATGGGAGAATATATTCGCAAATGTCACTACAGGCAAAGCGCTCATATACAAGATGTATAAAGAAGTTCTCAAGCTCAAGGCCAAAACAACAGATAATCATGTCAAAAAATGGGCAGAAGACATGAACAGGTACTTCTCCAAATAAGAGATAGAAATGGTCAACAGACATTTGAAAAAAAATGTTATCATCTCTAGTCACCAGGGAAACTCAAATCAAAACCACATTGAGATACCACCTTATACCAGTTAGAATGGCAAAAATCAACTGGACAGGAACCAGCAAGTGTTGGAGAGGATGTGGAGAAAGGGGAACCCTCTTTCACTGCTGGTGGGAATGCAAGTTGGTGCAGCCACTTTGGAAAATAGTGTGGAGATTCCTCAAAAAATTAAAAATATAGCTACCTTATGACCCTCCAATTGCACTACTTGGTATTTACCCCAAAGATACAGATGTAGTGAGAAGAAGGGGTATATGTTCCCCAATGTTAATGGCAGCAATGTCCACAATCACCAAAATGTGGAAAGAGCTGAGATGCCCTTCAACAGACGAATGGATAAAGAAGATATGGTCCATATATTCGATGGATTATTACTCAGCCATCAGAAAGGATGAATACCCAACTTTTGTATCAATATGGACGGGTCTGGAGGAGATTATGCTGAGTGAAATAAGTCAAGCAGAGAAAATCAATTATCATATGGTTTCATTTACTTGTGGAACATAAAGAGTAAAATGGAGGACTCTAGGGGAAAGGAAATAAAAGTGAATTGGGGTAAGTCAGAAGGGAAGAAAAACCATGAGAAACTGTGGACTCTGAGAAACAAACTGAGTATTATTGAGGGGAGGAGGTGGGGGGGATGGGTGAGCCTGGTGGTGGGTATTTTGGAAGGCACGTATTGCATGGAGCACTGGGTATGGTGCATGAACAATGAATCTCAGATCACTGAATAAATAAATAAATTGATTAATTAATTATTTATTTAATTTTTTAAAAGTCTGTAATGCCCAGAGTAATTTATACATTCAAGGTGACCCCGATCAAAATTCCATGAACATTTTTCAAAGTGCTGGCAAAAACAATCCTAAAATTTGTGTGGAACCAGAAAAGGCCTGGAATCACTAAGGAAATGTTATAGAAGAAAAAGAAAGCTGGAGGCATCACATTTCCTGATTTCAAACTTTATTACAAAGTTGTGATCACCAAGACAGCATGGTACTGGCACAAAAACAGACACATAAACCAATGAAACAGAGTGGACAGTCCAGACATGGACCCTCAACTCTATGGTCAAATAATCTTCAACAAAGCAGGAAGAAATATCCAGTGGAAAAAAGATAGTCTCTTCAATAAATGGTGCTGGGAAAATTGGACACCTATGTGTAGAAGAATGAAACTTGACCATTCTCTCACACCATACACAAAAATAAACTCAAAGTGGATGAAAGACCTCAACATGAAACAGGAATCCATTAAAATCCTAGAGTAGAACACAGGCAGTAATGTCTATGACGTTGGCCACAGCAACTTCTTTCGAGACACGCCTCCAAAGGCAAAGGAAACAAAAGTGAAAAGATCTTTTGGGACTTCACCAAGATTAAAATCTTCTGCACATCAAAGTAAACAGTCAACAAAACAAAGAGGCAACCCACCGAATGGGAGAAGATATTCACAAATGACACTACAGGCAAAGAGCTGATATCCAAGATGTATAAAGAATTTCTCTAGCTCAACACCCAAAACAGATAATCATGTCAAAAGATGGGCAGAAGACATGAACAGACACTTCTCCAAAGAAGAGATACAAATGGCCAACAGACACATGAAAAAATGTTCATCATCACTAGCCATCAGGGAAACTCATATCAAAACCACATTGAGATACCACCTTGCACCAGTTAGAATGCAAAAATCAACAGGACAAGAATCAATAAGTGTTGGAGAGGATGTGGAGAAAAGGGAACCCTCTTTCACTGCTGGTGGGAATGCAAGTTGGTGCAGCCACTTTGGAAAATAGTGTGGAGATTCCTCAAAAAATTAAAAATATAGCTACCCTATGACCCTCCAATTGCACTACTTGGTATTTACCCCAAAGATACAGATGTAGTGAGAAGAAGGGGTATATGTTCCCCAATGTTAATGGCAGCAATGTACATGATCACCAATCTGTGGAAAGACCCAAGATGCCCTTCACCAGGCAAATGGATAAAGAAGATGTGGTCCACATATACAATGGACTATTACTCAGCCATCAGAAAGGATGAGTACCCAACTTTTGTATCAACATGGATGGGACTGGAGGAGATTATGCTGAGTGAAATAAGCCAAGCAGAGGAAGTCAATTATATGGTTTCAGTTACTTGTGTAACATAAGGAATAAAATGGAGGACATTAGGAGAAGGAAGGGAAAAGTGAATTGAGGTAAATCAGAAGAGGAGACAACCATGAGGGACTCTGGATTCTGAGTAACAAACTGAGGGTTATGGAGGGGATTGGGGATAAGGAATGGGGGATCCTGGTTCTGGGTATTAAGGAGGGCAGGTATTGCATGGATCACTGGGTGTGGTACATAAACAATGAAACTTGGATCACTGAAAAAATAAAGTAAAAATAAATAGATAAATAAATAACAAATAATAAATAAATAAATAAACAAATAAATAAATAGTTTTTACAAGAAAAAAGAACAGATATATCCTCATTCAGTAACTTGATGATGGGAGACCAAGTTAATATTGAGCATTTCTTCATCTGGACAAACATGAGCTGGATCCATAGCCCATCTTCTGTTCTGCTCCACATAGAAGATGCATCTAATTAGTGTGCAGCGAAGATCAGGAAGGAGAAAAAGCATTTGTAACAGTTTATGTATGAATGCTATCTAGAGGAGTTAACTATTTTCTGATACCCATGTCCCATATTTTTCACCTCTTCTGAGTTGGGATTTCACTTAATTACCTCTGACAGAGTTGATGTTTTTAATGGTGTAATTTAAAAGCTTCTTGAAACTTAATATTAACTATGTGGCAGAGTTTAAAAATTATCTATTCCTCTTGGAAACCATTTGAGAAATCATACAATCAATTTATATCAGGAACTTGTTTCACACAAGGCACATGGGTGTTTATGGGCTGGCAGTGAGCTGTCATCCTGGACCCAAGTATCATTTCCCCCAGAGCTAAAGGTTGGTCAGTGGCAGTAGGGGTTGCTGAGGTCCTTACCTAACATTGCACAGTGAGAGCCCCAAATATGTAACCCCACAAACTTCCCAGGGCTGAATCTTTTGTGCCTGTGTGTGCTGATGAGGACTCAGCAGGTTTGTCCTTTCTGGCTAGGCAGAGTCTCCTGCCCACAGGTCTGTGAATGATCCCCAGCAGCTGCTTCCTCCCTGGCTCCTTCTAGAATACAAATTCTGAGACTCACTCTTGGACCCTAGTCTGTCTAAAAACCAAGTTCAAACATTAGCTCATGCTCAGGAAAAAGTTCACTGGAGAAGCCCTCTGCTTTCAGACCACTAGAGAAGACAAAAGAGGGCCAGTAACACAGCCCCACCTTGCCTCTCAGAAAGCTGTGTCCTCATGGCCTGGATTACAGTCCTCTTCATGCACACCTCTCATGGTCACACAGAGAGAGGCCTCAGATACCCAAGCCTGGTTCCTGTGACAATCAGATGACAAGAAGGGATTAGACAAGAACATGATTGTCCCAGGGGCTGCTACTGACAGATCACTGGGGAAGGAGTTGGATTGAGAGGGATAGACTGGAACCATAGGTCTGACCTATGAAAGGAAACAGGGAAGGAAGGATCAGGTAAGAAGAGTCTGTTACCACAGTTTTGAAAATGTCAGCAGGAATGAGGAAGGCCCTGGGGCCTGACAGGGGGTAGGGCGGTATTAGAGGAGCTTGCTTCTGCAAGGAAAGGCCTGGCTCAGTAACTCTTGAGCTCATATTTGCCTGGAGTCACCCCAGGAGCAGTAAGTCTGTCAATCACCTGCAGGTTCTCCTGGCCAGAAGCTGAGGGCTGCACTTCCATCACTGGCCTCCCTGCTATATGCCATTCTCAGGACAGGGGCTGTGCCCTCCCACCTCTGTCTCCACCTGCACCTGGACCCCAAATAAGTCAAAGCTGAAGTATCTCAGCACATTAGAATCTTTGTCCCCTGCAGGTCCCTGCAGGCACAGAGACACCTATCTCTGCACCAAGTTGCATGCCTGGGACAGAAGGCTCTGTGGAGACTGCCCCCTCCTAGTAGTCAGCATCTCTGGGGACATAATTCAGTTCTCAACTCTATACCCACTGGACTACCTCCATCTTGCTCATTTGCCCAGCTCCTCCTGCTCCAGTGACTGAGTCCTGTCCTTGAACCCCATTTTTCTCCAGTGTCTAAAACATGTGGCTATTCCATATATACCTCCTTAAAGAATGAATGAGTGAGTGAATAAATGAATGAATGAGTGATGCAGACTGAGCCTTCACATGGGCAGTTACTGTAACACCTGGATCCTTTCTATGGGGAAGGGAAGGCATCCTGGCATCCATGGTTGTCTGTGAGTGCTTCCACACCTCTCCACATGATGCATCATGGTCTCAATGTAACACAGGGGCAGTAGATCCATCACCAGCCCTTCACCTGCAATCCCACCTGATGTCACCTGTGTCACCACAGGCATCCCTGTCCCTGTGGGCACTGCCAATTATTCACCTGAAACTCTGTACCCTCCATCTCCCTCCCACAACCCAGGGTCCATTCAGTCACCTCCCTGTGTCACACCTTGTGACAAAAAACATTTCTCCCTTCCATGTTTCCTTTGCTGTCATCTTCCTCCAGGAAACGCCCCCCAGGTGACTTCTGCCAGGTCTCAATGTCCCCAAATCTATCTTAAAATTTACATTAAAGTTAAATCTCTAATGAGCAGCACAGATGAGAGGCACAGCCAGATTAAATGTCTCCCACAATGGAGAGGGAGGATCACAGGATGGCCTCACAGATGTCCCTGCTGGACTCCCTGGCCCTGGTCTGTCCCCGCAGCTCAATAGCCTCATCAGTTTGCTGTGTCCTGATTGCCCTGCTCCCAAAGTGGCCAATATTCTCATCCTCTGTGAAGGTGTGTCCACTTTGTGAGCTACGATTCACACAGTTACCCTGCTTTCTATGAACCCACCACATGGGGACAGATCCCCTCTGCTCTTTGTTCCTATGCCTTGTCCACAGCTCCACAGGGGTTCACACTTACCTGGGTCAGGACTACACATGTCCCTCCTGCTAGAATCCCATTCACACAAGAACCTGATTCAGGGATGACAGAATAAGACCACACTTCCATCTTTCCCTGGAGGGTCTCTCTCATGTGGTGAGAATTCAGGCATCAGGAAAACAGGTGAAAGAGGTTTGGAAGCAGTGGGAAAGAGGGAGGGACTTGCCCAGAGACAAGCAGGGTGCAATGAGAGACACAGGGGGTTTCTGCAGGACAGGGGCTCCTAGCTGGGCAGCCTTATAATGAAAGGAGGTCTCAGGGCTGGGATCCTTGCTTTCAGTGGGGACTGATCATGGGTGTCCTCTCTGGGCCTAGCAGAGTTGCCTGCACATGGGCTGGGTCGTCCCGTCAGCTGCTTCTTCCAGGCCCACCCATGGGGGGAACTAGAGCACCAGGTGGGCTCCCTGTCCAAAGACTCCAGACTCTTTGCACACACACACACACACACACACACACACGCACGCACACACGCACACACGCACATGCACATATACACATACACATGCACACATTCTCTGTGTTAATGAACTATAAACTGAGATATTAGACCTCAGCATCCATCTTATCAACAGCAATGGTAGATGATGTTCTTAAACCAATTCACATAGTTACATGAAAAACATGAAAACCCATTCTTCCAAAATGTGAGTTTTCATTTCCCCTAAATATTTGTTGAGTTTTTCAAGAATGCTGGTTTAGAAAATGCTCTAGTGGGCAGAAAACTCCCTTCTGAGAAAGGCGAGCATCCTGGGCAGGAGCTCTGGCCTCACAGAACAGGATATCAGCAGGAATCTGTGATGTGGCATATAAAGGGGGACTTAAGTTCTGTCTTTTCCAAGAAAACTTTGGGCTTGGGGACCACATGTCAGTGTACTTGGAGCAGGGCCTTGCCTAGGGGACTGACACACACTGATAAGCTATACTTTCTCTCCCAAGGACTTCTTCCTTCACCAGAAAGGCAAAGGCTAAAGTCAATAAAAACTCCTATTCAAAGAGTGCTTTCTGATGGACCTGAATCCTGGGGTCCCACTGAAACAGGCAGTGGTACCTCAGGTCACTCTGTAGTTTGGAGAAGTGTTGTTCTCTGGAGACATGGGAACCGCCATGTCAGCCTCACTTTCAGACTGGTGAAAACCCAAGTGAAGACAGACCTCCACCCAAACTCACAATGGCTAAAGCCAACCCTGATGATATCTGCTGGGGATCAGAGTTAGAAGGTGCAGTCTTGCTAATTCAGTTAAACCTGGGTAATTCCTTGTGGTTCCTCAGCTATTTTTGCTTAGGCCCCTAACTAGGGTAATCCATGGTGACCAGTGGGCCATGGCTCTAGGACCAGAGCAATCCTGTGGATCACAGGCCCTGTGCTCCTGTGTCCAGCAAGGGGTAATGTGGGACTGTTTTGAGAAGCAAGGTTTCTCTGCTCCCCAAGACTAGAAATTTCTCAGGACATTACTTTGAACAAGTTTATTTTCATCCAGAAAAAAATTATGAATCTCTTCCTATTAAAACTAGGTCTTTCCACTTCTTATTTTTTAGCCCCATGTGTGCTTGTTGTTCCAGCCCCTAAAGATATGCTGTGGGAGGGGGAAAAGGATGGAGCAGGTGCATCCCTGGGTACAGGTGCCTGTAGAGGGCTGGGGATGGGGATGGTGAGTAGGGCCCAAGACACCTCATCAGAGTGAGTGGAGTCTAATTTGGAATTTGCAGAAGTAGGAATGGGAGAGATGGAGGCACATGGATCTATTCCTCCAGGCACAGCAGAGTTTAACATTAGAATATTGGTCATTAAATAAATGGGGAAATTGCAGGTTTCCTATGCTTGCTTGACTGGAGTGGGAAAAAGTGTCAGGAGGAGCCCCTGGAGGTGAACTTGGGGAGCTGAAGAGACAGGTGGAGACCAGGGCAGTAGGTAGAGCATACCCAGAGGGGCATCTAGAGCCTGAGAGAGACTTTTGCAGCCCTGACAGCAGGGCATGTCCTCCCTTAGGGGCCATGTCCTCCCACAGGAGGAGTCCCATGATACCACCCTTCATTAATGCAAATGCATGAGGGAAGGTCAGTGGGTTAGCACGTGAGGAGGCCACAATAAGGAACTGAGAAGTGTATGTCAGTGAAGCCGCTGCAGCCTAGTGAGGGGCCCTGGGGTGATGGATCCCTCCCATTTGTGAGGATGAGGCAGTGGAAATGACAAGGCTCAAAGAGGCCCTGCCCCTCTCCCAGGCAGGATGCTAACGTTGCCTTTCATGCACCCTGTAACATGCACCAGAACCAGGCCAGCAGGGAGCAGTATGGGCACGTGTCTGAGACACAAGCCTGAGACAAGACCTGTGGACCAAGGACCAGGCTGTTTTGATGGTGCCCTCTGCTCAGAGTGCCTGTGTGTGGTCTCAGCAGGTGCTTCCTCCCAGGGCTTTCCCCAGGGGATAAAGCCAACCTCCATCTTCCACAGTCTAAGGCATGAACTAAGCTCCAGCACCATGGTGCAGAGAGGAGCTGGGTAGTCCCTGGGTGGACACTATTTGAATAGACAGCCCCTCCTGGGGCAGAGGAGAAAAGGAGGGCTGGAGCAGACCAGCCCACTATGGGTTCAAGAGTCTGTGTTACTTTGGTCTTGACTCCTACCTTCCTCATGCTCT
This sequence comes from Ailurus styani, assembly GCA_002007465.1. Classification (NCBI taxonomy): domain Eukaryota; kingdom Metazoa; phylum Chordata; class Mammalia; order Carnivora; family Ailuridae; genus Ailurus; species Ailurus styani. The sequence goes on from LNAC01001778.1 coordinate 83,847, forward strand.
TCTTTCACTACACAGGTAGGGACGGTCCTCAGGGACACAGGAAAGACTTGCAGCCTGTATTAGCCCATCTGGATCAGAGCCTGAGAAACTTTATCCTGGTCCCTCACCCTTCACCCATTAGGGTGTCTACTTGTAGGTTGCATGTCTCAGCCTGTGCTGACCCACCCATCCTCCCTCTCTGCATCTCCTGGAACAACAGCCAGCCTCACCTGCCTCCTGAGCAGTGGATTCAATATTGGAAGCTACTACATACATTGGCACCAACAGAAACCAGGGAGCTCTCCATGGTTTCTCCTATACTACTATCAGACTTGGATAAGCACAAGGGCTCTGGAGTCCCAAGCTACTTCCTTGGATCTAAAGATGTCTCAGCCAAAGCAGCATGTCTGCTCCTCTCTGGGCTTCAGCCTCAGGAGAAGGCTGACGATTACTATCTGATTGGACACAATAATGTTTCTCACTCTGACAAAGGTGTCCCATCTGGGACATTGTATAGAAAACTCCAACTGCTCAAAATCTTGTTCCATGGCAACTTAAAACTTATAAAATAAGTTGTATATACACAAACTGTCCCTGTAAGTATCACCTGCTTGATAATATATTTACCATCAACTACCCATTCAGTCTTTCTGTGGTTTTCAGGAAAAACAAAACAAAAATTAAAAATGAATAATTTAGTGTCATGATAATGGTGATGTTGCTAGGTTATTTATCTGGGACTTAGCCAGAGCCTGAGCAGTTGCTCTTTTTCTCCTGAAATGAGGAAAATATTCCTTCTTTGATTTCATCCTCCTCAGAGGTTGTGGACCATTCGAGCATGTGGACAGTCCACAGCATGGCCTCTGCCCTTTCTGGGGTCAGAGCAGAGATCTTCCCTGCCCATGCAGATTCCTGTGCACCCTGCTGATGGGGGCACTGTGCTCAGGGAGGAGGTATTAGGATGTGGATTCCGTGTGAGGATACAGGCCTCAGGAGAAAACCAACCCCCAGATCAGGCCTTTAACCTACTAAGCCCTCAGTAGTGAAGAGAGGGAGAAGGGGGTTATTTAAGGGAGAAATTTGAAGCTTGAGGCCAGGAAGCCCTTTATGGGGCTTGAGGGAATAGGGGATAACCCAGAATTCCTGGTGAGCTGCTAAGCATGTCCCAGGGAATTTGATCTCAGTAGGTCCATGGATGAGCTTCTGCTGTAGCTGACACCAGGGTCTATGGGGACTCCCATGAGTAGTTTTCTGAGCCCACAAGCACTGACTCTGTCCTCCTGTCCCCTCAGAACCCATCAGATCTTTTCCACAATCCCAGGAGTAGGGACTGTGGAAAATCCAGAGGAGGACTTCCCAAATATGTGCATGTGTCTCTCCCCCAGAGGGAAGCTCTGAATAACCCTGGACCCCAGGTCATCTCCTCCAGAACAGGAGCAGCAGAAACTTAGGGGTCACCATGGTAATGCTACCAAAGCTTCCAAACAGAGCCCCTACATTGTGACCCAGGACAGTAGTGAGGAGACATCCAGGTGTTCACGTCTGATTCTCCAGATCCAGGTGTTTTGATAGAACCTCTGATGAGAGGCTGATTATTATTGCTATAAAGTGGCATACCACAAAATATCACACAGAGCTCCTGTTCCATGGGGACATGTAATAACTTATACCCTCCATCTCTGTATTCACCTCTCCCTTGTCCCTGCCAAAGACCAACACCAGCTCAAAATATGGCTTCTAATATTACATAACCACTAAAACCAGAGGACCTCAATATCTTGATTTGTTTAAGTTCAGAAGGTTAATGGAAATATCTCTTTCTGGAGGTATTGGTGTCCCAATGCAAAATTTGTTTCTTTGATATCAGAAACAAAATTGTCCTCACATTTACTGGGTTGGAACGACAAGAAGGGCAATAGTGCATGATGTGTGACCTGGGAGAACCAAGTGGAATTTGCCCATCCCTCTACATGTCCCCTGGTGCCCTGCTGGATTTATTAAGAATTCTCTGACCTCTGAAAATTTAGTGATACATACTTTCTCTTTTCCTCCTGAGATTAGAACATTGCTCAGCTCCTGAATATCCAGGAAATGGGTCCTGTGTCCCCCTGAGCAGGTGTGAATAATCCCTCACCAAGGAAGGTACACAAATAACATGATATGTCATTAGGATACAAATTAAAAAAATGAGGTACCACCAAATTCCTCTTAGCATGGCTAAAATCAAATACAATGACAACATCAGATGCTAAAATTGTGGGAAAATAGATACTCATGTTCATTGCTGGTGGGAATGTCATATCCCCAGCACTTTGGAAAATGCCTTGACAGTTTCTTAAGATGAACTTATGTATAATACAATACACAATTCACTCTCCCAGGTATTTCCAGAAATGATTACTTGTGTCCACATGACAATATACACATAAATGTTTATTACTCATTTAAATGATTTTCAAAACCTGAAAGCAACTAATAGGTCTTTCATTGGTGAATGGATAAACCAAGCCTAGTACATCCATACTCTAAGTATGATTAATTGGTGAAAGGGCTTGAGTTATCCAGTCATAAAAACATATAAAGGAAACTTCCACATGTATTTCTACGTGATGAAGCCAACCTGAGGAAGCTGGAAGAGTGAGCAGTGGGATGGGAGTTCAGGAGTCCTGGACACCATCTGTGGCCCAGCATTAACACGTCTCCCATACCTACCAGAGGGCACTGGCACTCTCCACTTCCTCAGCTGGGAGCTCCTGTCTCCCTGCCTCTGGCAAGTGCTGCTGCATCATCCCTGGATGAAGCACTCTACACTCATACACTCTATTTTGCTTAGCTGGAGCCCAGGCATAGCTCAAAATAGGGGCCTGTTTGCATGGAAACCCCCCACTCTGAGGATCAGGGGATGCATAAAAAGTGTTCATGGCCTAAGGCCTGGCTCTCTGGCTCAGAAACAGACTTTGGGGCATCTGTACCAGGGCCTGGGTTCTCCTTCTCTTCACCCTGCTCACTAACTGCACAGGTGATTTCCAAATACCCCTGAAAAGCAAAATAATACGAGTTTGTGACCCACTACAACAAATAACATATTCTCCACTATTAGGCAGCATTGCTTTAAATTATGCTTATGCCATTCACTGGATGGAAGGTCAGATGAGATAACATAGACAGATCTATGTCATTCAATGAGTTTGACTTTTTATTTGGTAAATTGTTAACAGTTCTTCTCTCATGTTTGTCCTCCCTGTCTCATACAAATCGCCCTACAGGAAAGAGGTCTTTGAGACACCTGCCTTTAAATCCAGAATCAGCTTCATGGAGAACCGTCCCTCAGGAGAAGTCATAAGATGAACAGAGGGATATTTGGTCTCAGTTTTAGTCACACACACACACACACACACACACACACACACACACACACAGAGAGAGAGAGAGAGAGAGAGAGAGAGAGAGAGAGAGCTCTCCTCTCTCTTATTATATATTTTATTTGCCTCTGCAGTTTCTAGTCTTCTCTGTCTGCCCAGAAGTCAGGCTCAACCTGTGCCCACCCAGCCATCCTCAGAGTCACAATCTCCAGGAGGCAGAATCCCCATTAGCAGGGAACACTGGTGACATCAAGTGTGACTGGGGTCCTGTCACAAAGGCAGCCAGGATGTGCTCTGAGCAGCTGCTCTCATGGGAAGAGTGTGATGCTCAGGAATCCCAGGGGGAGTCTGTCTCCATGTGGACAGCAGAGACACTGACCATCTCCAGGGTACAGCCAGCACGTGAGGCTGATCAGCACATTGATACTGGGACAGCAGCTTCAGGGCTGCACCCATGGAGCTCAAGACTCATGGGGATGTGAGACAAAACTTCCCTTTGCTCTCAAGGCTGGGCTGTCAACTCCTTCATTCACCACTGCCACCTCTCCTGCTAGGCTGGGACTCTGCTGAAAAGTCTGTCCTAATTGTGGGCCACAAGGCTATGACCTCAGGGACAAAGTCCCTCTTATTTCCACCTCTCTGCCACTCAGATATGGGGCCTTTGAGAGAATCTTCTGGATCCAATTGGCCTCTTCTGAACATGCTGGACACAAAACACAGGGACCAGAGATGTGCCCATGCAAGACAAGTGTGACCCTAAGTTGTCTCCATCCTGGAAAGTCTATCTGTGTTTGTAATTCCATTAGTGAGGCAGCTCTGAGGTTCATAGGAACAGGTCCCTTATAGGGTCCACTGGGCACCATGTCATGGTTTTCTAGCTGCAAGTCTAGATCCATTATACAGAAAATAATGAAAAAACAATAATAGTAACAGTAATAATAAATGATTCAGAGAGAAGTTTATAAAAATCTATTCAACCAATAATGGAAGGCATTAGCCTGGTAGTGGGTATTAAGGAGGACATGTATTGCATAGAGCACAGGGTGTTACACATAAACAATGAATCTTGGAACACTACATGAAAAACTAATTATGTATTGTATGGTGACTAACATAACACAATAAATTTTTTTAAAAAATAAAAAAGACATTATTTTCCATTGTTTTTCCATCCATCTTTTTAACATTTTCTATCCATATTCTCTTTACAATAAGCATAGGCTTGAAAAAGTATACACAGGATTGTTATCTGAATTTTCACCTTGACATTGCCATTGACTTTACATCAATGCTAATGAGATGAATTTTGTTTAAAAAACATACATCCATTTTAAGTACACTGTAGGCTAAGGTGTGACTGACACATAAGCTCTGTCACTGGATCCTTGTCAGAGCATCTGCAGCTGTCACTGTTTCCCTCCTAGAATTTCCAGCATTTACCCCCTGTGCCCCCTGACCCCTGTGGGTCAGGCCCACACACAGCCTCACATGGCAGGGCTCATGCAGGCATGTGTCTGTGTACTGGGAGAACTCAGGAGGGACCCTAGGAGGGAATCACTACCCACAGTTTGTGGAGAACTGTTATTTCAAGCAGATGGAAATGGTGACTGGTAACAGAGATGTTCAGTGTGTAACCCTCTAGGAATGCACACAAGGATTCTACTCACAAAATGAAGAGAATTATTCCCTATCTTCTCAATGCTGTGGGAACCTTACAGGAAGGAGAGCTTGAAACCAGGGAGGACTCACATTAAAGGAAAGGCACAGTATGGTGCACAGAAAGGATCATGTGTCCTTGGGGTCCTGGAATTGTTCTGGATTGGATCCTGATCTAGAGGAGTTTGTATAGAGATACCATCTCAGTCCTGATCCAAGAAAAGATGAAGGAATTGTGGGCAGATTCACCCTGAGGAGTCTGAGTAGAGCATAAAGTCTGTCGTGATATGATGGGAGGCCACATAAAGGGACACATGACTGTGCCCAAATGCAGGGGAAAAAGATCAGAGGAGTGGGGGGGCAGGAGTCATGTCATATGGTTTCTCATCACCATGTCACACAAAGCAGCAGGGGGGGGGGATCAGAACGAGTTTCCGAGAGGTCAGAGATGATCATAGCTGGAACCTGCCACCTGACCCTACTGTGCCCTCTGCTCAGGGCTCAGAGCTGTGACGTCCTTACCACCTGGCCCCATACAACCCTTCCCCTGCCCATCCCCCTATGCCATCAGACAGAGGAACATGACCTAGGCCCAGTGAGGTGTCAGAGAATTGGGGTCTCATTTGCATGGTTGGGGCCTCCCTCTCCCAGAGGCTGAAGAGGTGAAGGGAGAGATTAGAGGAGGCTCTGCTGAGCTGTGGCCCACAGAAACAAGGATCAATGATGGTCTCCACCATGGCCAGGTTACCTCTCCTTCTCACCCTCCTCACTCAGTGCACAGGTGACTACATGTGGGCACAGGGGAAGGGGCCCTGGAAGGGCATATGGGGTCCTGTGTCCTCCTCTTGTCTCCAGACCCTAGCATCATGCTGTCTATCTGTCCCTCTTCCAGATTCCTGGGCCCAGTATGTGATGACTCAACCGCCTTCAGTTTCTGGGGCCCTAGGCCAGAGTGTCACCATCTCCTGCAATGGAATCCCTGAAAACATTGAAATTGATACTTATGTGAGCTGGTACCAACAACTCCCAGGAAAGATACCCAAACTCCTCAACTATGATGATGATAATAGAAATTCTGGGGTCCCCAGTTGATTCTCTAGTTACAAGTCAGGCAGCTCAGCCTCCCTGACCATCACTGGCCTCCAGGCTGAGGATGAGGCTGATTATTACTGCCAGTCTTATGATCTCAGCTTTGATGCTCACACAGTGCTCCAGGTCTGTGAAGAAGTGAGACAAAAACCTGCTGTCCCGTAAGCAATGTGGTTTCCTATGCAGCCCCTATTCCTTGGCTGTCAGCTGGTAACTTTGGTTGCTTGGTACAATCTAGAGTCTGAGACACACACTAGGGAACTTTGTCAACAAAATCTGTCCCCATTCTCTCTCTTTAAAATTATTATCATGTTCAGTTAACCAATATATAATACATCATTAGTTTTTGATGTAGTGTTCAATGATTCATTAGTTGTGTATAACACCCAGTGTTTATCACAACACCTACCCTCCTTAATAGCCAAGGCATGGTTACCCCATTCCCCCATCCCCTTCCTTCTGTAACCCCCAGTTTGTTTTCCAGAGTTCAGAGTCTCTCATGGTTTATCTCCCTCTCTGATATCTTTCCATTCAGTTTTCCCTCCCTTCTCCTATGGTCCTCAGTGCTATTCCTTATGTTCCAGATATGAGTGAAACCATATTATAATTGTCTTTCTCTGCTTGACTTATTTCACTTAGCATAATCCCATCCAGTTCCATCCATATCAATGAAAATGGAATGTATTTACCCTGATTGCTGAGTAATATTCCATTGTATATATGTGCCACAACTTCTTTTTTTTAAAAGATTTTATTTATTTATTTGACACAGAGAGAGAGATTACAAGTAGGCAGAGAGGCAGGCAGAGAGACAGGGAGAGGAGGAAGCAGGCTCCCTGCTGAGCAGAGAGCCCAATGCGGGCCTCGATCCCAGGACACTGAGATCATGACCTGAGCTGAAAGCAGAGGCTTTAACCCACTGAGCCACCCAGGCGCCCTGCCACAACTTCTTTATCTATTCATCTGTTGAAGGGCATCTTGGCTCCTTCCACAGTTTGGCTATTGTGGACATTGCTGCTATGAATATTGGGGTTCAGGTGCCCCTTTTTTCCACTACATCTGTATCTTTGGGATAAATACCTAGTAGCGCAATTGCTGCATTGTAGGGTAGCTCTATTTTTAATCTCCTGAGGACCCTCCATACTGTTTTCCACAGTGGCTGTATCAGCTTGCATTCCCACCAACACTGTAAGCGAGTTCCACTTTCTCTGCATCCTCACCAGCATTCTTGAATGAACCCAAAAGTTCATTTTTGCTTTTGTTTCCCCGGCTTTTAGATACATGTCTCACCAAAAGTTGCTGTGGCCAATGTCGAAGAGGCTACCGCTTTTGTTCTCCTGTAGGATATTGATGGATTTCTGTCTCATATTTAGGTCTTTCATCCATTTTGAGTTTATCTTTGTGTATGGTGTAAGAGAATGGTCCAGTTTCATTCTTCTATATGTAGCTGTCCAATTTTCCCAGCACCATTTATTGAAGAGACTGTCTTTTTTCCATTGGATGTTTTTTCCTGCTTTGTCAAAGTTTAGTTGACCATAAAGGTGAGGGTCCATTTCTGGATCATTCTGGTCTATTCTGTTCCATTCATCTATTTGTCTGTTTTTGTGCCAATACCGTGTTTTCTTGGTAATCACAGCTTTGTAATATACCTTGAAATCAGGCAACATGATGCCCCCACTTTGTTTTTCTTTTTCAACATTCCCTTGATGATTTGGGGTCTTTTCTGGTTCCATAAAATTTTAGGATTCTTTGTTCCAGGTCTTTAAAAATTCTAATGGTATTTTAATAGGGATGGCATTGAAAGAGTAGATTCCTCTGGGCAGCATAGATATTTTAAAATGTTTATTCTTCCAATCCATGATCATGGGATGTTTTTCCATCTCTTTGTGTCTTCCTCAATTCCTCTTATAAGTGTTCTATAGTTTCTAGAGCATAGATCCTTTACCTCTTCATCAACATAAAAAGCTTCTGCTTAACAAAGGAAACAATAAAACTAAGAGGCAATGCACAGAATGTGAGAAGATATTTGTAAATGACATTACAGATAAAGGGCTGGTATCCAAGATCTATAAAGAACTTACCAAACTCAACACCCCCCCAAAAAAACCAATCCATTCAAAAAAAATGGGCAGAAGACTTGAACAAACACTTCTCCAAAGAAGACATACAAAGGGCTAGCAGACACATGAAAAAATGTTCAACATCACTAGCCATCAGGGAAATTCAAATAAAAACTACAATGAGATACCACCTTCCACCAGTTAGAATGGCAAAAATTAAGAAGGCAGGAAACAACAAACGTTGGCAAGGATGCAGAGAAAGGGAAACCCTCTTACAGTGTTGCTGAGAATGCAAGCTGATACAGCCACTGTGGAAAACAGTATGGAGCTTCCTCGAAAATTGCAATTGTACTACTAGGTACCTCAAAGATACAGATGTGAAAAGAAGGGGTGCATGTACCCCAATGTTCATAGCAGCAATGTGCACAATAGCCAAACTGTGGAAGGAGCCGAGATGCCCTTCAAAAGATGAGATAAAGAAGATGTGGTACATATATACAATTAAACCCCACTAAAAATACATTAAACATATCAGAGTATCAAAAGAAAATAAGGAATTTCCAGGATAATAAGGGCAAATGAAAACCAGGAGTGGTAAGAAAGAGCAGAAGACACTTTTCCTGACAATGTTATAGACTCATGACCAATATAGACATCGAAAGTCAAGTCCTGTACAATACAGGCTAGCATAACCTAACAGGAGACCCTTACACCACTAAGGGCAACATTACAATAAGACACTCTATAAAAGGATCCATGTACATTCAATTCCAGGTATGAACACAGGGGAACTCAGGGGAAGATAAATCCTTAAACTTGGTCAAGCTCTTCATGGATGAGAACATGGCTGAAGTAAATCCATCCAAACGTCAGGTTATCCTGAATATCTAGTTGTATAATCACTGTGCAATACATTCTTTGTTTAGCTTTCTGAAGTTCATTAGCAACCTGGAAAAAATTAATCATGCTGTAGGAGACATACTCATTCTATGCCCCTAGGGCAGTCACATCAGAAAAATCCATTGGAAATAAGAATGGTCCAGAAGAGCTGGGTGGTTTCAGGGAGGCTCTGAGGTCACCAGGGGGCACTGCTGAGCTGGTCCAGAAGGGACAAGGCTCTAGCTAAACCAACTAGGAAAATACTCTCCTGAGTGTTGCATAATTGACCAAGAGGTGTCCTCAGTGAAGTGAGACATCCTGTACCTGGGGTCCTCAGAAGCCACATGAGCACTCAGCTCTGACTCACACCCCTGCATCAAGTTCCATCCTCCATCATCATGAGTTGTCATCCTGGCCTAGGTCCAGGCAGGGATAGATAAACAGTCACACACAGGGACAGATTTGTATGAAGAAACTACCCATGAGGGCATAGGGTCATGGGATCAGCCACACCTGGGAATGGATGTGTCACATTTCCAAACATTTGTCCTTAGCAAGCAGTCTGGGGGCTTCAGCATTGCCAAGATATCTTTGCCAAGATATTTTTGCCCTTCACAATTCTCAATCACTACATAAAGGTTCCATGGGGACACTAGTGAAAAGATTTCGTGGGCACAGTTCAACTGTCTTTTGGTCCCTTTAGCTGGACACAAGTGGCCAGTCATCTCTATCCTTCTATCAACTTCTAACTCCTCTTCCTAGGCCAGTGGATTGGATTCTGCCATCCACAGAGTCTGAAAATTTGTTTGAAAGGAATATATAGAAATATGTCATGTAAACTAATTTCATTTTGTTGCTCCAGGAAACAATGATAAAGTAAAAGACTTGAATATTATAAGGCAATCTCAGTAGTGTACACAAAAACAAAATTTCCTGAAAATGTTAGCCATTAAAACCCTTAACAAAGGGGCACCTGGGTGGCTCAGTTATTAAGCATCTGCCTTTGGCTCTAGTCATGATCCTGGGATCCTAGAATTGAGCCCCTCCTTGTCAGAAAGCCTGCTTCTCCCTCTCCCAATCCCCCTGCTTGTTTTCCTTCTCTAGTTGTCTCTCTCTGTGTCAAATAAATAAATAAAAACTTAAAAAAAACCTTAAAACACGGGAAAACATTCACCTTTACCATCAGAGAAAATAAGGTGAGAGGGGACATTTGCAAAGTCTCTAGAGGATGATGTACGTGAACTTTTCAGGGACATTAGATGGAGGTAAGTAATATGAGGATTACATCAGCTGTCTCAATTAGGGAGAGAGTCCCTGAGCCCTCAACTCGGATTCCCTGACAAAGTTTAGGAGAAAAAGGTGGAGTCACTACACACATTTCCTTGGGACTCACTGATATCCTAGCCCAGGGCTGGAGGAGTGCATGTACACATCCTTCAGGAATTGAAAGCACAGCCCTAGGGAAGCTCTTGGCTGCCTCAAGTAGCATCACAATGGGACCCTAGGACAGCTACAGTCTGTCTTTGTGCATTGTGAGGGGCTCCTGGTGTCCTGGTTCTTCTGCCTCATCTAGCTCCCCACTTCTCTCACTCACCACTGGCTCCCATTTACCACCTAGACAGTCCTCAGGGTCAGTAATTCAGTAATGCAGACCAAGAAGAATGACTACAATGATCAGCAAGGTTGTCTCAGGGCTCCCTCTAGTGGTCAGGGATCTTTCTGGAAACTATGGCATCCCTGCTTATCCCTGATGAAGTTCACAACACATGCAGCTTTCTTTATCTGCAGTCTTTGGTGATGGCATTTACACTAGTTAATTAAGTCTCATCCACTTCAGCATTTATAGTGACTGATGAGAACTGATACTTACATCTTCAGGTATTAGAGTTATCCTTTTTCACTTTTTCTCTTAAGTTTTAGGTCCTCTTCTTTATCTCAAAATTTGTTACAGATAATTACAAATTTTCAATCCATTCTCAGGAATAGCTTTGATTAATAGAAAGACCTGAATTTCATATGAATCCTTGTGTCTGAAAGGACTTAAGGCTCTGAACACCAATGATGAGAAAGAAAAAAATATGACCATGCATATTTCATTAAACAATTTACTAGGGATTCAAAAATGAGTATTGAATTACATTTAAATGGCCTAATGGGTTGACCTCGAATTCTGTGGTTTCTCTTTCACCTATTACTCCAGAAATTGTATGTTCCTCCCAAATCCACCCCTACTTCCCCAGCCCCCTTCTAGTTCTTTCTACTCCATAGTGACTGCACAAAAAGGATATCTTATAATGCCCAGGTTGTTCACACAAATGCTTTCAGGCAGTGTCATTCTTACTTCAGACTAGGAGGCATGAATTTTCTTATTATTTTTCTGATATTGGGATAAACCTCACTATTAGTAGTGATATGATTACCTTCCCCTCAAAACCCCAGCAGTTACATCAATGCTATTTCATATACTAGATGGTTTCCAAGAGCAAAGGAGGGTGGCCTCACAGCCCGGGGTGCTGTTTGTTGTGGGGTCTCCCAGCCCTGGTCTGCTGCCCCATGATACTGGAGAAGGGGTCCAGGCCTGAGTCAGTGGAGTTCCTGTCCCTTCACCCTGACATGGGCTCTGAGATTCCCAGTGGACTCGATGCTGGGGCAGTGACCACTAAAATTCTCCTAAAATTCTCCAAAGAGACAAGAAGGGATTACACTGAGGAGGGCAGAAAATGTTCCCAGGAACGGGGTGAATTTGGGATGAACTAGATGCAGGATCAGGAGGCAGATAACACACCTATCTCCTCACTGAGTCCCAGACTTTCAAGAGGAGAAATTAGGGACTGAGGAGCTGCTTCTACAGAACTCAAGGCTCATGGGGAAGATGGACAAAACCTCCCTGTGTTCTCAAGGCTGGGCTGTCACTCCTTCATTCACCACCCCCGCAAGGATGGACCTCTGCTGAAAATACTGTCCTGAGGGCCACAGGCCTGTGATCTCAGACACAGTCCTTATTTCCACCTCTCCACAACTCAGATGTAGGACCTTTGACAGAATTTCCTGTATCGAGTTAGTCTTGAGTGAAAAAAAAATCTCCCCTCTAGTAATGGGTGGCTGAATGAGCAGTTGCTCTATCCAGAACAGGCTGGATACATGCCACAGGGACTACAACTGTGTCCATCTGAGGCAAGTGTGCTCCAAATGACTCCATCCTGGAAAGTCTGTCTGTGTTCAGCAATTCCATCAGTGTGATGACTCTGAGGTTCATAGGAACAAAAACTCTTGTGAAGTCACCTGGGAAGTATATCATGTTTTCTAGCTGCAGGTCTAGGTCCACGATACAAAACTCATGAAAAAAAAATAATAAATCGGGGGGAGCGGCAAGATGGCGGAGGAGTAGGAGACCGATTATCATCAGGTCCCAGGAATTCACCCAGAGAACTATCAAACTATTCTGAACACCTACAAATTCCACCAGAGATCGAAGAGAAGAGGAGCAGCAATTCTAGGAACAGAAAATAGACCACCTTCTGGAAGGTAGGACGTGCGGAGAAGTGAATCTGAGGCGCCGGGAAGATAGACCCGGGGGGAGGGGCCAGCTGCCGGCAAGGGAGCGAGCAGCGGAGCACAGACTCGGAACTGTTAGAAGTCGGCTCCACTGAGGGACGTCGCCCCAGAGACCAAGCAGGGGGTGAAGCCCCTGCAGGGACAGTGTGGTCTCAGGACCCGCAGGGACACAAAAAGACCAGGGGTGTCTGAGCGCGACCGAGCTCCCAGGTCTCAGAGAGAAGCCGGCGGGAGAGACGGAGCTGAGCTGAGGTGTCTCTCAGCTCGGGGTTACCTTGGGCTGTGATC